>QZGG01000366.1:0-156258 GCA_006409495.1 Sedum album
CCCCACGAACCTTCCTAGTCTTTACCGGTGACATAATTAAGCACGAATCAAGTCGTTTGTAATTCTTAAGGTTATCAAAAACCACCACCATCCCTCCTCGTACTCCCACACCAACATATCCATTAGACACCATCTTCACTCCATTCAAACCCCATTCCGACAAAAACCCATCTTCCTGTTACCTGAAGGGTCTTTAAATCCATCACCGTTTCGGAAACGAGAATTATACGGGGAGAACGTGATTTTCGGAAACAAAAATCAAAACCGTCTGATTTTTGGTTTTTTTTTGGACTAATCTACCCTTTCTGAGTTTTTGAAATCAAAATCTCGTATTTAATATTCCAATTAATTATATTTGACCCCCAAATTAATAGCCGTCCGATCTAATTATATAACGGTTGAGATCTGTTTATATTTTATAACCAAAAGTTGCTTTTCACCTGATCCTTACTCTTTAATTAAACCTGCTTTTGTTTCTAAACTGATGGTCAAAGAGTTTCGTATCTAAATAATAAAATATTTTTTTTTTGCCGAAAACCACCCTCTTAGTAATTCAATTTTAACGAAATCAATTTAGAAATCGTTAAATTGTGACATCCCACCATCTATTTAGGCGTCTTTTGCCAAAAAATTAGACCATGATGTAATCAAAAAAAATCATCAATATATTAATTATTGAACTTTAATTTGACTTCATGCTTAATTAATTGAAGCATTCATCATCCAAAACCAATAACCCCCGATTTCATCCACCTCCAGATTTTCAACAAATCGAAACTTTTTTCAAAATTTATCATTATTAATATTTATTTAACTTTATTTTGAGTTCGTGGTATTATTAGATTAGTTTTGTTAAAACTGGATTTAAATCATAGTCAACGATCAATTTTCTGGCAAAAGACGCTGGAACAGGCGAAGGGTGATTACGTCCAAAAAGTTTGAAGGAGTGATTTCGTTAAAATTGAGCTATTGAGTGGGTGGTTTTAGACAAAAAAATCAAATAATAAAATATGATCATGTCGTTTTGTTAAAAAATGAATTATAACTGCTGGGTTAAATTTGATTGTTGATACAACCTCAGATTTTTCTTTCTTAATGAGAGTTGTACAAAAGATTGGTTCGGAAAAATTGTCAAAAGAGTTGCTTTCACAATCTTAAGCATGATCAGGTTTTGGTACCATGTGCTACTTCTTATTCCAATGTAAGTATTTTATATTTATTTTAAATTCCAAATTGGGAGTAATAATCTTTAATATTAAGATCATGAATAAGAAAATACATAAATAAGATTGTCCTTGTGATAAATACACACTAATGATGCTTGGATGACTTTTGAGTTTCATGTCATTTCATATTCTTTGTAATGCCTATATAAAGGCTTTGTATTATGTGAAAAGATTAATAAGAGAAACCTCTCTACTTCCTCCCTTATTTTGTCTATTTGTCTCGTCTTTCTTTCGTTACAACTTCTTTATATTATAACACGTTATCAGCACAATTGCTCAAGGTGAGAGGTTAAGGTAAGTGGTCGGGAAGGGATTTGATGTTGACATCACTCGAGTCATGTTTTGAAAAGTCAGTTTTTGTAAAACTATTTTTTTATCTTCTTATTTTCTCATTTTACATAAGTGTTGTGTATACATCAATTTAATCTGTGATTTCCCCGAAGTAGAATCATAAGAAAGTGATTTAGTGATAATGATTGATTCACTCAAAGTTGAATTAAATATGTATGTAATTTGATTTCCCTGAAGTGAAGTCGTTGAGATGAAATTTAATTATGTTTATAAGATTTGATCCCCCAATGTGGAATCATATGATTATAATGTGTAACTTTCATTTTTGGCTCCCTTAAAGTGGAGTAAACAATGTAATATATTTTTAAAATTAGATTCCCTTGAAATGGAATAACATTTTACTATTATGGCTGATTTCCATTAAGAGGAATAGAAAAAGTTACACTCGAGGTGCTACACGATTATGTAAATTTTGTGTAACTTGTAGTGGAATCAAAGACGTAAAATCTAATAATATTTTACCGTTTGATTCACCTGAAGTGAAATCAACCATATGTAATTCATTTAGCCACGATTGGTTCTCCAGAAGTAGAATCATCAAAACCTATTTGATTACAATTCAATTCTTATGAAGTGCAATTTATTAAAATTAAGTTCTCTTGAAGCGGAATCATTACGTTTCATTTAGTTGGGATTTAATTATCCTTAAGTACAAAAACATGTAACACCCGAAGTTATTACCTACAAGTAATTTTGTAATATTCTACTAAAATGGAGTCATGTACTTGTCTACTATATTTAAGTTCCCTGGAGTGAAATACATATGTATCTCCTGGAGTGGATATATGTTGCACTGTATTTCATTCTTAATACAAAGGATGAAAATTTATTTGAAATAGATACAAAATCATTCCTCAAAGAGATGTATTTCGAAATTAACTCCTAAAGAGTATGTATGTATATTTCACTCCTGAAGAGTATGTATATTTCACTCCTGAAGAGATAAAGATTAAAATATTACTCCTAGAAGTGAGTATATTTTATTAATGTTGAAAGCAACAAAGTAATTTAATATTTTGTATATATATACATTAACGAGATTGTAAATTCATTAAATGTTGTTATATTTATATTATCTTGTGATTCAAGTGAAAGTTATATACTCCAGAAGAGTGAATTTATTATCTTACAAGTAGATAAATTTAAAATATTATTTCCTGGAGATCAATATAGTCATCACTACAGAAGAGTGATATATGTCTCTTGAAATGGATGAATATAAATATATTATTTCAAGTATAAATTTGTATAATACATTTATTCCCGAAGAGTAATTTGTATACTTTGAAATCCTTGTAAGTAATACATAACTCCTTGAAGAGAGTGAAAATGGATAACCATTAGAAATGCATAATGAGAAACCAGGTGCTTGAGAAAGTGATTTTCTTTCTTTGTGGCAAGTTTGAGTCAGTCACCGGATGAACTGATGATCCGAAAGATCACCAAAAGTTCACATGAACACCCACTTAAGAACCTGTAGTTCTTCTCAAATGGTGACTCGGCATGATCGGCATGTAAACTTGGCAAATTTACATGGATTGTTTATAATAAAAGTAAACGCAAATCTCTTATGTTCCCTGAAAGAACCACAAATGTGAATTCATTATCTAGTTAAGCCAATTGAATAATTTGGCTAGACAATGTACATGAGTTACACTAAAGTTTAAATTATAATTTATCATTTGGTTGAATGAGTATTAGTAGTTCATATAACGTATCGCAAATTGACCCAGTGGAGTCATGAATATTGCGAATATATATTGGAACTATTATATAATCAAGTTAACTTCCTTAGATTTTGAGAAATGCAACTTCAAAATTGAGGATTTTACTTGACTCATATCAACCATAAGTAAATATTTTTCACAAGTATCTCCAGTAGAGAACTTGAAATTATGTGCAATGAAATGTTCACATTCTTCCTCCACAATATTTAATTTAAGACCACAAAGAGGTTGGAAATCATGTGGGGTTCGAGTCCTCACTAATCATCTAATATCAAGATTTTTGAGCTCGATTTGATTGTGATTTAAAATTTCCAACTTAGGGGAGAAGAAAATGAGATAGTTAAGAAGGAAATGAATAGTTCTTCATATTATCCTTTAGGAGATGTAAAATTCCTCCTTATCAACCTTAGATCCAAGAACACAAAATGTGATTTTGAACCTAATATTAACCGGATGCGTTTACATAAGCCAAAAGTTACAAAATCACATATGCATTTTGAAAATGCACCAGCTCGTTTGGAGATTCCTGAAGTAACTCCAGATTTAATTATTTGAGACACATCGTATTTGTGGGAAACCACTAGGATCTAAGGATATACTTCCATGTAAGTGGAAGAAATATATACGATGTAAAAAGATGTCGATAAGTTACATGAGTTCATAAACAAAGGAAAACTCCAGAAGAGATTTCTTTTGACGAGAAATGAACAAAGATATGACTAATTTGATATCACCAACACCGGTATTTGGATTATCGAAACAGTGTAAACTAGTTATATCTTTGCATTCAAAGTCGTCTAAGAATATGATCATGATTCCAAAACAAATATCAATGTCAAAGTAACTGAAAGAGCTGTATACTTTAAGTAAACTAATGTCATTTGTTTGGACTTGAAGCTCCTATATACAAAGTGCAAACCAGTTAACTTTGGGTGTGTGTTCACACAAATGTTTGAATAGAACAAAGTTATATGGTACAAAGTCAAACTGGTTGCACAAAATTTTACTCATAAGTTTAGAGTGAATTTCATAAAAGCTATTCACCAGTAGTTGAATAACGCATCAATTACTATTATTTATAGTTGCTTAACTATTGAGACATATAATGCAACTTTTGGATATGATAATGCATATATGCATTCGTAGATAAAGACATGTACAAGACATCCCTGAAGGATTAATAAATGCGCAAAGCATTACATCAAAACTAGAAGTACGTCTATGAACGTTAAGTTGAGGGGGGGTTATGATTGTACTCTTTTCTCTCCCTTTGTTTTTATCCCATTGGGTTTTTCAAAGAAAACGAGGCAATTTATACGCTCAGACAAACGATTTCTTTCCCCTATATGATAGGTCCTGAAGTATCATATCATGAAGAATCTAGTATCAAGTTAAGCGAATGTTAATTTGAGGGGGAGACTTATATCTGTACTCTTTTTCCTACAACTTGATTTTTCTCTCAATTGGGTTTTTCCAAGACCATGGTTTTAACGAGGCAGATCAAGGAAGTTTAATTTACTCAAGTCATCCAAAGGGGGAGTGTTATAAATACATACTAATGATGGTTGTATGACTTTTGAGTTTCATGTTATTTCATATTCTTTGTATTATGTGAAAAGATTAATAAGAGAAACCTCTCTACTTCCTCCCTTATTTTCTCTATTTGTCTCATCTTTCTTTCTTTACAACTTCTTCATATTATAACAGTCCTATCATTTTTCCTAAAGTTAAGATACTGAAGATAAGCAATGATCTTTTGTAAAAGATCAACATAAGAGATGCCCTAAGTGGTCGTTTGATGGTCATGATCTTGTTCTAGCAATCAAGAACGCTCGAGTTCGAATCGTCCTGGACGCATCAGTTTTGGTCTTTGGATTGGTATAAAATTAGTATGCCCTGGACGCATCGGTTTTGGTCTTTAGATTGGGATAAAATTAATATTTAGGGTTTGAGCATTGTGACCTAGATTCTTGTTTAAGTGGTTAAATGAGCCTTGGGTTGCATGTGATTGTGTATATTTGATTGAATTTAAGTTGGGTTTTTGATATGAATTTGATTTGATGATGCAGATGAGGTGTTTGAAGATTGAAGTCAATGGAATCAAGTGTTGTGACGCCTGAGGATATTTTGGAGACGATGAATGATGGGACAATTGATGCTTTACGGTTGAAGATTCTTAATCAGCTGAAATCTAATGTGAGTTGGTTTGGGTTTGGATTGAAATAAGGGATCTTTTGTGGTTACATGGAATTAGACCTGTACAACCGTGGGTCGGACCGATCGGGCACATATCTTAGCCCGACCAGGGCTGAAAAACCCGCCCACTAACCCGTTTCAACATAAAGAATAAAAATTTAAATTTAGGTTGAGAATAATTTATTACCAAAATTAAAACACAATTTTTGGGAATTGAAACGGTGAGACCTGTAGAGCGTAGAACGCCGAGCCGCCAGCACTAGCTTTGTGATTTCGTCTTTCTCTTCAATCTGATCTTTCTCTTCTTGGCTCTTTATTTGTTGATCAAGTTCAGGTATGTCGTATGATATAAAAGCTAGTTGATTAGGGTTTCTCCATTCCTATAATTTGAGACAATTTGATTTATCGAAACAATTTTTTAATTTACATATGTTTACTTTGAAACAGGATTGAATCAACCTACCTCACTAAATCTAGGATGTCGTCAAGGCTTGTGAATTGATTTTCATAGATGTTATTTAACACTAAACTCGTAGTTTTAATTTTAGCAAATAAAACTAGTCTTTTAGTTTTAATCTCATCCTTTCACTTACTTTCATGACTTGAGTTTGTTAGTTTGGAGTGCACAATGGAATCACAAAATAATAACGTGGAGGAGATTCAAGTGGAACTCAGTTCAGATACTCAAACAACTCTAAAGGGGAAAAGGCTGAAATCGGGTGTGTGGGAAAACATGACTAGGCTTCTTACGGAGGACAATAAAGTTGGAGCTCAATGCAATCATTGTAAGAAACGTTTTAAAGCTGATCCAGCAAATGGTACGTCACATCTTAAAAGGCATATAGATAAGTGTCCAGCACGTAAGTATCATGACATAAAAAATTTCTGCATTACTGGTTCGGGGTCTACTGCTGCATCTGATTTATGTCCTGCTAATATTATGACAATGCGTAATCCTTCTCCTAATTTAGATGCAATTCGTGAGGCAATTGGAAATTACTTTACAGCTTGTGCACTTCCTTTTAGTCAAGTAGAGTCTGCTGGTTTTAAATACTTTATGAGTGTTGTAGCACCACAGTGGAAACCGTTAAGTAGAGTGACCATTCAAAGGGATGTTGTGAAGTATTATAATACTTTGAAAGTTGTTGTTGCTAAAGAATTACAAGATGCTCCTGGTCGTATTTGTTTTACCACTGATAATTGGCGAAATGAACATAATATAGATGAGTATATGTGTGTGACAGCACATTGGATAGATACAAATTGGAAATTACAAAAGAGAATTATTAAATTTGCTGCATTGACATCACAACTCGATGGTGCTTCACTTGCTGATGAGATTTTATTATGTTTGGGTGAATGGAAGATTAGTGATAAAGTGTTTAGTTTTACTCTTGACAACGCGTCCTATAATGATACAATGGTTGCATCTCTTCGAATTCATTTATTGAGGAAACACTCGTTGGTGTTGCATGGTGAATTCTTTCATATCCGTTGTGCTTGTCATATTATTAATTTGGTGGTGCATGCTGGTTTGAAAATCATAGATGATGTTGTGGTTAAGATAAGAAAGGTTGTTACGTGCTTGAGACATTCATTGCCTAAGAATAAGAAATTTTATGAAATTGCCTCAACAAACTTTGGTTTGAGTACAGCCATGAAGCTTCGATTAGACACACCCACAAGGTGGAATTCAACATATACCATGTTGGATCGTTACATATACTTTCGAGATGCAATTGATAGCTTTATTGCAAAAGATGTGGATTTGAGAGTTGTTCGTCTCACAGAAGCAGAATGGGATAAGGTTATTCAGTTGAGAAAGTTTTTGAAATTATTTTATGATGTGACAAAATGATTTTTCAGCTTTAAGACTCCAACATCTAATATTTATTTTCATGGAGTATGGAAGATTCACAAATGTTGACAGAAATTTTGAAGGGACCGGTTTGTATTTTATCCAGTATGGTAAAGGAAATGCAAATCAAGTTTGAAAAGTATTGGGATGAATATAACTTACTTCTTTTTTGCGCTGCAGCTTTAGACCCTCGAATGAAGTTGAAAGGAATAGGTTTTCTTTATGAGAAAATGTTTGATGATGTCTATGCTAAGGAAATGGTACAAAAAATTAAGCAGATTTTGAATGAGTTGTTTGAAGTTTATAGGATAAGATCTGCTGAAAGTGGTGGAAGGGATGTCAATAATGAAAGAGAGGTCATTTCTAATACTTTTGTTTGTAACAGTAATTCAGATGATCGAGATTTGGATGCATTTATGAATACAGAAGCAGAATTAGAGACATGTTCAGAAATTGATCTTTACATGTTCAGATATCTTGGGATTTTGGAAGTCTGCGTCTCGCTTTCCTATTCTTTCAGCGATGACTCGTGACCTTTTATGCATTCCTATTTCTACGGTCCCCTCAGAATCTGCATTCAGCATGGGGAAAAAATTTATTATTTGTTGGAGTTCTCTTGCCTCCTCAACAGTTGAAGCTCTTGCATGTCAAGAGGATTGGCTTCGGTCAAAAGGATTAGATCCAGGTAAAGGTCATTACATGTCATAAAAATATTTAAAGTTGTTACATTTTTCTTACTTCTTATTATTAATTAAAATGTTGTTTTTATTTTGAAGGTCCTCATAGTTTTTTCGTCATTGGCGCTCGCTCTGAAATTGAGGAAGATGCTAACAATTCAGATTCTGATAAAGAAGGTATACATGACTATAATTGAGTATTCTGAGTTGATTCTTCTTCTGAATCTTACGTGATGCCATGATAAGCAGTGAATGCTATTTGTATTTTGGTGATTCTAAACATTTTTGTCAACAGCTAATGCACATCTGATACAAAGTTGTTTCACATATTTATGCTGATTATGTTTTTTGTATTTTTGACCCACTGATAGTTATCTTATAATTTTTTGGAGTTGTTTAAAACTGATTATGATGATTTGATTCTTATATGATCTTTATTTTTTGAAGTTTATCTTACAATATTCTCATGTTTGACAAGTTTCTGACTCATGTTTTTAATTTCTTTGTGACAGATATGTGAATGAAGGAATCTCTTGGACAATAGTTGGACAAAGAATGAATATGTGAATTAATTGTGATGAAGAAATGTCATAAGAGATGAAGGAAAACTTTGAATTACTAGTTTTTGTTATTGTTTGGCAGGACAATGTTTTAATACTTTTTCATATATTCTATGAATTTTTATTTTGAAACTTTGATAGTTTTATTAGGCAGTAAAAATGTGTAATATATGTTTGTAATCCGTTAGCCCGATAGCCCGATGGGCAACCCGATACAATAGATTAGGGCGGACTTGGACAACATTTTCGACCCGATTTTATCGGGCGGGTTTAGCCCGGTCCAAGTATTTGGACTGAAAAAATTAAAAATAATCCGTCCGAACCCGGCCCGAACCCGTATTTGTACAGGTCTACGTGGAATCATATTGTATGTTTTATTGGATGAATTACTATGTTTTTGTACAATCATATATTTGTTTCTCAGACATATAATTTATTAAAATATCAATAACTCGCATCTTTTTTTAAAAAGTGATTACAGGATTTCACTCCTACCCCATGACTCGAATCCAAAACCTGATGGTTCGGATAGTGGGTGCCTAACCACTAGGCTAACCCCACTTCATCAATAACTCGCATCCTTATTTATTATACTTATCAATTATCAGAATTATTGTATAGCATGCTTTACCTTAGAGTTTGAAGACGTAAAAATCCATGAATTGTCAGGATCTTCAAAGATTGTCCGGACAATCACTAACAATCCTCTCAAAATGTGAATTTTTGAATCTAAAGGTCGTGCCCCGTCTAGATTTTGATAGTTTCATATTTGTATTTCACTAGTATTTTGTCCGTAAAGTAATTTTCTCACTTCATTTAAGATTTATTTTTCGTTGTTTAAATTTTATAGTGTGAACGTCACCAATACAGATTTAATTATTTTCTCAAACTTAAAAAAATCAGTATTTGATCAAAATGTTATATATGATTATGTAGCTTATGAGTTAGCCATTGAATAGTCCTAGACACGATATCAAGCGAATATATTTGTAACATTGTAAATTCGATTATTATTGTAGTAAAATAGTTGTTTACGGGTTGTCACGGATTATTATATATGGTGAAAAACACTTCATTTTTTACCTTTTGCACAATGTGGACATAGAATTTAGCAATTAGCAGTGGTTAGTGTTGTTCTAAACTCAATCTTTAACGATTAATAATTAACGAGGAATTGTTGTATTGTACTGAAATTGATTATTGTAAATTTTATGTTGTTGGTAATTGGTATATGGGAAGGGTTACTCTGCGACCCATTTAAATTTACTTCAATAATTAATTGAATTAACCTAATTAATTAACCTAATTAATGCCTAATTAATCCATCTAACGGAGATTTAACACTAATTGAACGTTTTCCGTTAAAATGTGTCGGTCAACAAAAGTCAGACGAACAAAGGGTGGTTTTCGGCAATAAAATTTATAAGGGGTGGTTTTCGGCAATTACGCCCTATAAGAGGTGGTTTTCGGCAATAATCCCACGGTAAAATTACAATTTTATTTAAAATGCATGTGCATGCCATAATTTATTTTCACAGTCGATGAAGAATGTATTCTAATGGATGATATCATATTGTTAATGATATTTTTCACTGCTAATAATCAAGAGAATCTCAGCTAACTTTCCCATAGAAATATTGACTAGGCTTACACTAAGACTTGATGTTCCGACCGCAGTTGAACATAAAGTCATTGCATGCTCAATTGATAAGGCATCACTCCTTAAACGCGTCATAGCATGTGCCTTTTGATTCATTGCAACTATCTGTGCCAACTTTGTTTTCTCATTTATGACTTCATATTGTCTCTTGCAGATTTCCAAAACTTTTTTAAATCTTGATGATTCAGATTCATTGATCGAGTCACTCAAATCACTAATAGTTGTTTGTGCCAGTGTTTTTATACCGTCTATTATCCAATTTGCAAGATCATATATACTTGTTACACCAGCAATACGAGGATCACCATTAAATAAGGTCATACATTCAGTTGGAAAAGTTGTTTTTTCACAAATTCTCTGACATAATGGATTTTCAGAATATATTTTCTCAAGATTGCAAATGTATAAAACAAATATGAGCAACCTGATCGATGGATATAAAATTTTGACCGATGACATTTTACTCTTCTTCGTAGGTCGGTCTTGCTTTGTTTTGTTATGAAATATTAACAATTAGGATGTGTATTTATAATATAATACTCAATATATTCCAAGAAAAAATTCATTTCCTAAACCAAGATCTTTCAATGTTTCATCACTTGTATGTATTTAAGAAACTGCTTTGTTTTCTCAAATTATTAATTTGTTGTAAATGAATAAAGTTTAAATTTTATGGAATTATGTTCTAATAGACAGTTTACCTAAATAAGAAAAAATAATTCGTCGCTGTTGCGAGTAAGGGAGAGCAAACACCGTGCCAGTACTCAGCCATCGACTCACATCTATTGACAATCTCTTCATCAAATGACAAACCGGTGATAAGACCCACATCTTGTAAAATCACTGTTATCTCTCCGGCTACAAAATGGAATGTGTGTCTCAAGCCGCCGTCTCTCAAGCAAAACAAATACCAAAGATCAGTCTAACTACATATTCTGAATCTGTGAATATGGAAAAAATCTAGCTCTCGCAACAATTGAAATCAACTGTCAATCCAAATCCCACATCCTCCTATACTTTAACTTTAATTTTCCGTGCGTCTGCGTATGAAAATCATAAAATATGTTAAACATATTTAGTGATGTTAAAATATAAATTAAATGAATGAAAATTAAACTCTAGATTAACGGAATGTAATTTGGCGGATGAATCCACACTTTTTCACTACAGTGAACTGGTTGCTGACTAAGTAAGCTCTCGTCGATTGGTTTGGTCTCAACGTTATAATCTGGATCAATCATGTATGCCTTATGAATGGAGCTCGACGCCCGATCCTCTCTATGTGAACGATGACTTCGAAAATTCATATCTGATACGTAAGACGTATACAAACGTTAATATAGATAAAATAAAGCGATCAAATATACAAACACATATGAACAACCACAAATCACATATATCTTCATTTCAACATTCAAGTGCAAATTCACCCTCCAACTTTTAAAAAAAAACACCCTCCAATTCAAATTTCATTTAGTTCACCCACCCCATCACTGTTTCGTTACTATTTTTGTTAGATTTAACTGTTGACTATGTTGACCACTCATTAATTCCTAATTTGCCAACAGAGTGGTGCTCTGTTGGTTGAGGAACCTGACAAAGGAACCTCAGGGCCAGGGTTCAAACTCTGGCCTCACCAATTTACCTCAAATTTTTTCTGGGGCTTCATTCCTCCCGCTACGTGCGAGGAGGTCTTTCTTTCCTCCCGCGCGAGCGAGGAGGTTGTGTGTGTTGTGCAGGAGGCTTTCTTCCTTGCTTGCCTTTGGACGTGGGGCTTGTTCGCGTCGGTGTTCATGAAAGTGGTGGTCGTGTAAGCAGAGCGGAGAGACATACGCGCTTGATTGGCTAAACATGTTTGTCAATGATTGGGTGAAGGTGTCCGTTGTGACCTGTGCTACTAGTGATTGGAATAGGATTCTCATGTATGAGATCTTAGAACGAATTGTACCCATTGTAACCGCTATCAAAAAAAATAAATTAATTCCTAATTTTATGATTATCTAACATTAATCAACTCTTTCATATAAATTAACTCATATATAAATTAATTTCTAAACAAACTAACTCCAACTATAGATTAAATAACCCAAGTTAATTATTCAATTGACCATTAAAATTGAATTAGCCTTTAAACTAAAATAATCCTTAAACTAAATTAACCACTATACTAAACTAACCCCCTAAAATAGTATAACCCAAATTATATTTACATAACTAAACTTAAACATCCTAATTAATCTTTAAAATTCAATTAAATTTTGAATTAAAATAAGCGTAAACTAAACCAACCACAAATCAAAATTATATAATAATTAATAAGAAAATACTAATTAATTATTCAATTAATTTTTAAATTAAATTAATCATTAAACAAAAATTACTCTAAACTAAAGTAACCCAAAATGTAATTATAAAATTTAATAATTCTATTATTTAAATAAATCTTAAATTTATATGAATCCTTAATACCCTAAACTACATTTATCCCAAATCATAATTATAAATTTAAATATATCACAAAGTGACGGGGTTAAATTTAATTAAGGAATTAATTAGTGTTATTTATTTAATTATGAGTATGTGTTTAATTAGGGTTATTTAGAGTAATTTATCTATCATTATGGATTAAGGGATGTCAACATAGTCAACATTTAAGTCTAACGGAAATAGTGACGGAACAATGAAAGGGTGGGTCAACTAAATAAAACTTGAATTGAAAAGTGGTTATTCTTACGATTTTTTTTCCAAAAATTGTATGTCCTTATAATAATATCAAAGTTATGTCTTCTATAAAAATATTAAAAATGTTATGTTGATGGTATGTCAATTAATAATTTTATAGAGTTTATATATTCTAAAATAAGATTAAAAGTTAATAAAACTATAATTGATATTATAATATCTTTAGCAACAATATGTTTTGAATGCATGATTTTATTACCTTTGGTTTCTAATTTTATTAAAAATAAATAGTACATTCACTATCATTTTTATTGTGTTTTTCAACCGCCAATAAAATTTTATATTTACCACAACCCACTCATTAAAGTGCGTTTTTAACGGAAAATTGACGGCGTTAACGGTTGGTGGTTCTTGGAAAAAAGATATAAAGATGAGTGGTTTGCAAAAATAGATTATTTTATGGATGGTTTCGAGAAAATACGTATTTTATGAATGGTTTGAGACAATGAACCTAAAAATAATATTTTTGATAATTTTTCCCAACCAACACCCAACCAGGCTTTTCCAATTCTTCATCAAACATTTAAACGAAAAAGTAAATGTTCGTAAGACAACAAGGCCCGATTTTGATCGATCTGATTCGCGAGAGACATTCAGCACAGTCAGCTCCTTCTCTTCCATTAATTGTAGTATAGTAGTTGCCATTCCACGAACCCTCCTACGTCCTCAACTCCCCTTAATCACCATTTGCCTTTTATTTTCCAACTTTCTTGTCTATATTTTCAGCAACCAACATTTCGTAATCTACATTTATTCGACAACTGGCCAAGGAATTTAGCTTGGGCAGTGAATATATCTGATGATCAACGAGGTGGGTGTTTCCTTATTTGCTTAAAGTTCCTATCTTTAGCTCATTTTGAGTGACTGCTGTTGTTGGGATTAGGGATCTACAGAATACATTTGGCTTCATACTGTTTTTGTGTGTTGGAATCCCTGTGATTGTTTCAAATATGTCTAATATTTGATCTGGGTTTTGTTCATGGGAGATCTGGTGTGCATCACTTATGCAGTTATATCTTTGCTGAAGCATTAAATGCTGGGTCTAATTGGATTGTGTTGGAAACTTACTGCCTTTTGCTTTACTTTGAATAATGAATCTGTAAAGTGATTGAGCAAGTGATTTTGTTATGTCTCACATTCCGTCTTTATATGGATTTCTGTATCACGACATTATTGTTGCTTTTACCCAAATATTAAATATTTCTGTGACTTTTATTGACTTTTATTTTAGTTTTTCTTTGTAATGTGCTTTTATATCATTTTAAAATTTTGTGATGAGTAAAGTTGGAGTATTCGTTTTTTGAAATGTTAGTGCCTGGTTTATGGTCTTAAACTACTTTGTTTGACCCATTTGGTATTTTGCAGTTCCTGTTGTCATCAGCACAACACTTATTGTATCACATATTTGTGCACAAGAAGCTTATGTGTCTGCACCATGCTACTGGACAAATATTTTCACGGACAACACTGGCATTGTTCTATAAATACAAGCAGCTTCCCATACAGAGGATGCTTGAGACTTCCTTTTCGGTATGTGTACTGTTACAACACTTGCTTTATGTGTCAGCTTCTTGGCTTCTGCAGGTTTAGTGAGTCGTTTCATACATGTAGCTAGTTTGCAAGACTTACGTGTTGTGATCATATCTGTAGGGAGAGAAACACCTTCAGTTGCAGGGGGTTTCAGAAACTCTTTTTTGGTCAAGAGGAAATAGCCATGCCTACTTGACGTTAGTTCATGTCTTCCTAATGTTCATACATCACTTCCTTTTCAAACAATACCAAAAAAATCACTGGATTGTGACTGCAGTATCGAAGCAGCATGTGCTGCACATCCCACTGCTGACACGTTCATAAATTTTGCATCATATAGAAGGTTTGTACTCTTATAGTTTTCAGGTGTCTTTTTCAAGCTGCATTTTTCTAATGTTTATTATCCACTGCTTCTGCGTCATCTATGTCACCAACAATAAAGGTGGTTGCAGCCATTATCGCTGAAGGCGTTCCTGAGTCTGACACCAAGCAATTGATTGCTAATGCTAGTGCAAACAACAAGGTACGATAGGATTCTTTCTAGGTTAATTACCCTAAAATGGGATGCTTAAGTAATAGTGATAGCCTTATTCTTGAAATTAGTTTTTTTTTTGATGGGTGGGTTTACAATTGAGTACAAGATATTACATATTCATCTAGTACAACTAATACTTTGAACGCACAAGCCATCTAGGCACTACCACCAATGAAACTTCAATCATCCATCAATATCCAAGCAATTACATCCATAGGGCATCAAATCAACAGCTTCCACGCACAGGCGGAAAGAATAAACAGCCTCCACGCGCGCAGACGGGAGGAATGAAGCCCCAGAAAAATCTGAGGAAATTTGTCTTTTTTGTATGTAAATAAAATTACTTAAGTGTCTGAACATTTCTGTTTTCAGATTCTCAATCGCCCTGCTACAGTAGGAGGAATCCAGGCCGGACCCTTTAAGATCAGTGACACAGCTGGAACAATTGATAATATTGTCCAATGCAAATTACACAGGCCAGGATCTTTTGGTTTCGTCCCGAAATATGTAAGCAAACGATCAATCCTGTAATCTATTGTCCATATTTCATTGTTCCTTTACTTACTGAGAATTTTGATCGTAGGGAGGCATGTCCAATATGATGTCTTACACTATAGCCCGTGTAAGTGATAGAATATATGAAGGTATCCATTCTCCGTCCACTGACTTTTCGTTACCATTGAAATTTGTGTTTTCATGGAGTAAATATTAGTAAGATGAATTCCAGCGGTGCTAATATTAGTAACTAATCACAAAAAATTATTTAAAACAAATATGAGATTAGTACTGATCTGACTGTTGCTCATCAAACCTTCTGCTGACAGATTTGGGTCATGCTATGTGCTGATCACGGCCCTTGAGTGTCTGGTGCTCACAACACTATTGTAACAGAATGAGCCGGAAAGGATTTGGTTTCGAGTATTGTCTCAGGTTAGTTGGCCTACAATATTTGCGATTAACTGAAATAGAATAGCAGTATAAAACTAACATCATTTCTATCATAGGTTTGTTGATGATTGGTCCTAGTTTTAGTGGCGCTATCGATGTTGCTAGATTCTTCAAGGATGCTTATGACAGAGTATGTTGCATTTATGCTCATTATTCGTACGCTTAATAATAATGAAGAGTTCTCTGAATGGTTTTCCTTGTGTATCTTAAGGGTCTTTCACCGTATGAGTTTGTCGAAGAGCATGAAAAAGAAAGGAACTGTGTTCCAGGATTTGGACACAGGGTAAAGATAACTTGATTGAATGCTCTACTTTTTATCCAGATTTAACTCTTCTGGTTGATCTTATTGCTGAATAATTTTCTTAAACAAATCAGGATCAAGAGAGGTGACAACAGAGACAAGAGGGTCGAGCTACTACAGCTTTTCCCCTGCACAAATTTCCCCTCAGTCAATTATGTGGAGTACGCCGTCCAAGTAGAAACCTACACTCTCTCCAAGGGAAACAACCTTGTCCTGAATGAAGACGGTGCAATCGGCTCCTTTTCATGGACCTGATGAAATTGTTGGGATTGGCTACCTGAGCAGGCTCTTTGTTCTCGCATGCTTCATCAGTCTCATCGGGTAAGTTCAGATCATAAATTTGTAAAAAATTGATTCATGATTACTTCTCTCTTTTGACTTAAACAAAGCCTTGCTAATCCTTTTATAAAACCATCAGGCACATGTTTGACCAAAAGAGGCTGAAACAGCCACTATACCGTCGCCCATGGGAGGATGCCCTCTACACAAAGTAATTCTTTTTCAACACGAAGGCAGACATAGCTCGATATAATTTCCGTGTTTCTATGATTCCATGAACACGTATCCTTTAGTCCGCGTCTTACTTTTATTTCCTGATTTTTCAGAATTATTTTTGTATTCTCATACGAATACTTTATTCCTTGATTTTCCTTCAATTTTGAAGGCAAGATTTCAACCAGGTTATCTAACATATCCTGTTGATTCGATCTCATATTTTAAGGTTCACAAAAGCAGTGCTAATTAACCGATGTTGGAATTGTCGCATAGAACGTTTGGAGACCAAGATACTAACATATTCCCGTTAACATTTGACACGATTGGAAATTTAGTACAAGCGCGTTAAGAGCTGATAAAGTATTGGAGCTTTTTAATTCTTGCAGATTGCAGGCTCTGAGCTACTGGAAGGTCCAAGCATTCAAAGGCAGTGAAAAGGAATGCCTTTCTAGTATGAAAGAGCTGTCACTGTCATATATATGCCTAGAATGTAAGAACTCTTGTAGTGGTATACAACACTAATTCTCTTTGGCAAGCTGAAGACTGAAATGAAGATCATAGACAGCTCCCTGAGACAGTGGTGCATGTGACAAGCAAATTTCTAAGATATTACAAGAAATAAATATGGAAAGCGTCGATAATGGGTACGTTTTTTATTAAACCAATTAATATTGCTGACAGACAAAATGGAATTGTAAATATTTTTCTTGTTTTGCAATAATTAGGTGAATTTTTCGGGATAACTTCACTTGTTTTATTTTAATTTTGGGACAGCAGCTCCTTGAATGCTTGACTAAACATTTTTGTTGACGTTTTGTTTTTGAGGTTTGAATGGTTGTTTTAGCAGAATAAGTGGGCAGGATTGGGGATACCATACAGGCTTTAGCTGCTGCACAAAAGTAGGGACAGTAGCCTAATGCTTGGATTGCTGTTTTTAATGTGTTAGGAATTAGGATATACTGTCTGTCTGCTGTTTCCCCCCAAATCAAATCTGTCCATCCTCAATACATATAAGTTGTATTTAGTTAGACTAAGAAATATACGAACCAAAAGTACACAGAATGTACACAATGTGGCTGTCAAAATCTACAGAACTGAGTCTATCTAACTTATCTTTGGAGGTTTCGTTACTATGTAGTCTCTTTTCTTAGCAAAACTTATAGCATTAATAAATCACCATATGTAGCTTTTTCTTCTGGTTTCCAGAAGGTTTGGAACTTTAAGTTGCTAATGAATGATCTTGTTGTTTCCTAACTTTAATGTCACTTATGCTAGCTAAATTTTTGCATTATCAGTATCAGTTATTGACGTCGATGTAGCTCATATCTAGACCAGCGCATGCGTTGCTTACAACTAAGTTTTATACTATATATAGTATCATCGTTGGAGTAGTTACATATTGTGCAATCTATCTATAAGTCAGTTTAGCGCAGACATTTGGTTAATAGTTTGTTACAGTAGTTGCGTATTTTTGGTATTTGTGTACAGATTTCCCCATTTTGGGAGACTTTGTTGTTTCATCGAAATGTGCTACATGAAGACAATGTTGATAATTCTCACCTTAGCTAGAGTTTGCACATCCAGGAAACCACCAGCATTTTTCATATTTGGAGACTCCTTGCTGGAAGTTGGGAACAACAACTACATTAAGACATTGTCTAGAGCAGACTCTGTGCCAAATGGCATTGATTTTGGCAGACCAACTGGGAGATTCACTAATAACCGGACTATAGTCGACATATGTGGTATATATTGCTAGTCTTTTGTCAATACAATATGAATTTGCAACAGTTATAAACACTGTTTTTATGTTTTAATCTTCAGGTCAGGAACTTGGTCTGGAAGACTTCACGCCGCCTTATTTGGCTCCAACTACAACAGGGGATATTATTCTAAAAGGCGTCAATTATGCATCTGGTAGTGCAGGAATTCTCAACAACACTGGATATATTTTTGTAAGATTTCCCCTCTACATAATTTCATTCGATACTATTCGTCTTTCATATCCAAGTTAGTTTAGCAAATCATTTCATATTCTTTTATTGATTTTCTTCAAAAATGTTGGTGTGTGATTTTGAAAGATCAAGAATATAAACATGGATGCTCAGTTAGACAATTACGCAAACACAAGACAAGACATCATCTCGATAATCGGTGCATCTGCAGCAGAGACATTACTCAAAGAAGCCATTTTCGTCGTAGAAATGGGAATCAATGATCTACTCAACAACTACCTTATACCTGTACTCTCTATACCTGAGCAGAAACTTGTCTCTCCACAGAGGTTTATATCCATTGTGATCACGAAATTCAGGCTGCAACTTATTGTAAGTGCATTTAAACTTGCAACATTTCTTCCAAGTATGTTTTCAGCCACTTGATTAAATCAACAACTAAAATTTCTCATCACTTCCTGCAGAGATTGTATTCTCTGGGAGCGAGAAAAATTGTCGTGACAAATATTCCTCTAATAGGGTGCATTCCATATGTGAGAGATGCATATCGATCGGAAGCAGGAGCGGGGTGCTACGAATATGCTAATCAGCTTGCTAAAATGTACAACAGCCAGCTGAAAAGCCTTATCATCGAACTCATCAGCGAACTAGAAGGATCCCAATTTGTTTATGTCAATACATACAACATATTTTCAGATATAACCCAAAATTCTGCAGCATATGGTAATTAGCTCGTCATAGTATAATTCAAATGTTTATGAGTTGGTTTTATAAGGGAATCATTGTAACTGTTTTGGTTTTACAGGCTTTGAAAGTGCAGACTCAGCGTGTTGCAGGGTTGCTGGTGCTCACGGTGGATTGGTCTCATGCATTCCTCAGTCTAAGGTCTGTCCGGACAGAACTAAGTATTTTTTCTGGGACCCTTATCATCCTACTGATGCTGCCAATGTAATCATAGCAAGTTATATTCTTGATGGTGGTAGAAAATATGTTTGGCCCATCAGTGCTAGGCAACTCTTGAACTAGCAGATCAGTTAAACATTTTGGATTTTAGACCACTGAAGGTGTGTGAGATACAAGTGTAGTAGGGTGACCCTGAGTGAAGAATATGCCGTGATGTATTTGGTGCTCTACATTTTCCAACATTAATAAATGAATAATTTATCATATGAAGTTGTGACTTGTGAGACGCAATGAATTAGAGGTTTATTCATGAGTATGCATCCTCTTTGATGAATTCGTGAACCCTATTTTGCATCCGTTGTTTGTATTTTATCAATTCACGAATACATTAATGAGACATATGAGTTGCACATGTTTTGCACGTGTCATTACACAATACACATGATAATTGTAATGACGTGTAACAATCTCAGTCATTGATGAAATGAATTCAACAGATGAAGTTGTGACTTGTGGGCGCAGGACGGTTTGATAGTAAACCTGCATCCACACCACATAAAATGGTTTGTTTATTTTTAAGGGAAAATTACAAAAATATGTCCTGGACTACCACACAATTTCAAATTGAGGACCGGACTATCTCAATTTTCATATTGAGGATCGGACTATCTCAATTTTCAAATTGAGGACCGGACTATCTCAATTTTCAAATTGAGGACCGGACTATCTCAATTTATTTAGGTATAATTATCATATAATGAAATAATTAAAATAATATAAAAATAAATTAGATCAAATATTTAATTTATATGCTCATTATATAGGTAAAACTCAAGAACGACATTTTACTTTTGATTAGACTGTGAGATAAATTTCCACCGTTGATTATTAATAATCTAACGAATGTTAATAAAAAAATAATTGTCAAATCCATCAACTATATGTATTGCAAATTCAGCCGTCAATTTAATTAAAAACCAACGACTAAGATTGTGTCATTTGGTTTATGAAAATATATGTCCGGACTTTCTTAATTTTCAAATAAATGTCTGGACTTTCATAATTTTCAAATAAAGGTCTGGACTTTCTCTATTGCAAATAAAGATCCAGACTATTTCAATTTTCAATTTAAACACGAAGGGGTCTTTAAGATTTGTTCAGAAAAATGTAGAAAATAATTTTTAAGGAGAACATCAAAAGCATCGGTCAGATGATCAAAAGACCCCTCCTTGCATATAGGGTTTCTTAATGTCCGAGGGTACAATAGTAATTTAACTTTAATCATTCCAAAATTATCCTTGCCCTAATTTCAATGTAAACCTATCGCCCCAAGGGTATTTACATCTTTCCAAAATTCACTGAACGTCAGTTAATCTAGCACTCCTCTTTTTAAAGTAAGTTTATGAACATAGAGTGAATGGCTCGGACGCAAAACCTATGTTTGTTGACTTACATTTAATAATCCAAAGTGGTTTGTACATTTCGAGATTGTTGGCATGAGTAAAACAATGTGAGGTTCTGTGTATCCGTCTCTAATTATATTTATATATACACACAATAAATTTGGATGAATCGAAATTTAATTGTGGGTGATTGTTCCCATGCTGCGTACTGCGGTTTAGAGCTATTAATATTTTTTATTACCCTGGACGGTCGATTGGTGATTCAGTTTTAGGGCGACAGAGGGGTTACGGGCGGCGATAAACTCATCGGCCGACCTAGGCCTTATGGCATCGTCAATCCCCACTCCGCTTTCCTCTAAACCTCCGGATCCAAATGCCCATGCTCAATCTGGAATTAATTCATTAGCCCCGGGTATGAATGCTTCATCCACGACGTTTGCCTCTATGGTGGGACGACCGGCTTTGAAACCACGTTTCAATCCCATACCACTCACAGCGAGACAATATGGGACTTATGAGGGGAAACATTCGATTCCGTTTACCATGTCCGAATTTGATGCCGGTGCTCGGAGCTTTCAACATTCCTTAATAGCGAAATTCACTATCGGTCGACCGCCAATAGACGTGATACGCAGAGTTTTTCAGGCTGAATGGGCCATAAAAGGTAGGGCTACAATCTGCGATATATGGGATGGTAGACATCTTCTTGTTATCCTCGACTCCGAGGATGATGTTGTCACGGCCTTGACATCTCAAACTCGCAAGATCCAACATGCTAGTTTTCGCTTATTCAGATACACACCAGATTATAATCCTCGAAAGGAATCTACTACAACAACCAAATGGGTGCGTCTTCCGGGTCTCCCTCCCCCGTTATGGCATCGATCGTACATTGGAGCCATTGTGAGTTCTTTCGCAAAGTTTCTAGACATTGATGATAGAACAAAGGCGTGTGTGTCTCTTCGACATGCTCGTGCTTGTGTGGAAATTGATGTTACCCAACCGATTCCGGACAAGGTTTGGATTGCCCTACCCGACAATAAAGGTTTTTGGCAAACGATTGAAATGGAAGGAAATCTTTTGTATTGTTCACATTGCAAAATCCACGGACACACTTTGGCCGATTGTAGGAAGAAGAAGTCTGCACGAGAACATAATGCAAACAACCTTCACCATCAGATATCAAATGCCACTAATAAAACCATGAAAGGATATATACCTACTAATCCGACACAAAGCATAATGCCAGTGTCAGAAGAAAGTAATGAAACTCAACAGGAAAATCTCGGGGTACGTCAGGATTGGATTACAGTTAGACGGAAAAAGAAGAAGAAAACTACAAAGAATAATAGTAAGCCAGATAGGGAGGATGACTCCAATACGGGGCCCACACAAAAAAACACAGATATGATCTATCTTGAAAAAGAAAGCCATTTTTCTAAAGTCTTAGATTTAAATGAAGTGGCAGAAGATGGTGGAACCCCAGACATCAATTGTGAGAAAGATATTTTGAAGGAGTTGGACCCCATCCTTACTCAACAACCTAACTTTGCATGTGACACTAATGATGCCACTGACACTAGCTTTGTCCCTCCAACTCACAACAGGGCAACATCTCCATCACCTACTCCTAATATGTCCCAATGATAAAGGTTTTCTGTTGGAATATTAGAGGCATTAGAAATAGAGGTAAAATCACTTTCCTCACTCAAATGTTAAATCAATACAGTCCAGATATGCTTGTTCTTTTAGAGCCAATGGTTGACGGGAGGCATCTAGATGACCTTCATCGTTCTCTTCGCTTTGATCATTACATGCATGGAGGAAATGCAAACCAGAAGATTTGGTTGATGTGGGAAATCATATCAATATGATTTCTAATCAATGGGGGGACCAACAAGTTACATGCAAGGTAAATTTTCTTGGTTCTAGTGAATATCTTTATTGCACATTTGTTTATGCTTTGTGCAGGAGGATAGAGAGACAACCTCTTTGGCAGGAAATATCATACTTAGCCACTTCTATTGACCATCCATGGTTGGTGGGTGGGGACTTTAATGTTATCAGTCATCGTAGTGAGAAAAAGGGTGGTGTTGCTGCAGATGAGGCAGCAATGTTGGACTTTAATACTTGCATGCTAGGAGCAGGTTTGAGTGATGCTGGTTTTATTGGCAATGAATATACTTGGTGTAATAACAGACAGGATAATGATGTTGTGTGGGAAAGACTGGACCACTTTTTTGTAAACGGGCACTACATTTCAAGATATTCTCTCCCAAAAGTTACTCACCTGACAAGGATCTTTTCGGACCACTGCCCTCTTTTAGTAGATAGCGCCGTGAGCCAGAGAAAGTCTTCGAGATTCCATTATCTCCTGATGGCAACGGAAAAGATGATCCAAGGTAAATGAACGCAGAATGAGTATGAAAAGTTTACTTCTCTAAAGAATCAGTTAAACGATATCCTTCAGACAAAAGAAGCTATGGCCAGAGATCAGTCGAGAATCACGTGGCTTAAAGAAGGAGATAGAAATACGGCCTTTTTTCATGCTAGTATAAAAGCCAGGAAGGCAAAAAGCCGTATGACTCTTATTAGGGATGATGGATCATCGACGTCATCCGGTAAGGAGATAGGGGAAGAGGCAGTTCGATACTTCTCATCTTTATTCAACAGGTACACCCCTACCCCTGATGATATCAATTTTCAGAATTTTGAATACACTATCACTGATGACATGAACAGAAAGTTGATCTCTATTCCGGATGCTGATGACATATTAAGTGTGATTAAAAGCATGAACAAAGATGGGGCCCCCGATCCTGATGGTTTTAGTGTTTCCTTCTATCTCGACTGTTGGGAAATTATTAGAGAAGATTTGACAGATGCAGTTCGTGGTTTTTTCAGAGGTTTACAACTCCCGAACTCATGGTCGTCCACCCTGCTCACCCTCATCCCAAAAAAGAATAATGCATCAGGCATCGATGATCTTCGCCCAATTAGCCTATGTAATGTTAATCACAAGATCATATCTAAGGTTCTGAATGATCGTCTGAGTGGTATGCTTCCTTTCATCATCAGCGAAGAACAAGCTGGTTTTATCCGAGGTAGGAGTATTCACTCAAACCTAGCCCTCGCTCACGATTTAACTCATGATATGCATCGAACTGGTAAAAATGGAAACGCTATCATAAAGCTTGATATGTCAAAGGCCTATGATCGGGTGTCATGGAGTTTCATCAGCAAGGCCATGAGAAGCCTTGGTTTCGGTGAGGTTTGGTGTGACTTGGTTTTCCGGTGTGTATCCAACAATTGGTACTCAGTTTGTTGGGATGGTCACAGGTATGGTTTCTTCAAATCTAGTTGTGGGGTCCGCCAAGGTGATCCGCTCTCTCCTAGTCTCTTTGTGATTACCATGGAATGGCTTTCAATAGCTATTAATAAAGGAGTTATAAATGGAGATCTTCAGCCGTACAGAACGCGTCGGGGATCGTTAAAAGTGAGTCACCTATTATTTGCTGATGATATCCTATTATTCACAAATGACAAGCTCGAAAGTATTCAGCGGCTCATGCTCATTGTCAACAAATTTTGTGCTCTAACGGGACAAGTGTTAAACCCTCAAAAATCTCTCATTTTTCTCTCCAAACACTGCCCATTAGAAAAGAAAGTCCAAATTTTAAGTACCACTGGCTTTGTGGAGAGCTCCCTCCCAACCACCTACCTTGGAGCTCCCTTGATGCAAGGGCGGGTAAAGAAGTGTTATTTTGAGGATCTCTTGCACAAGGTTCAGAGCCGTGTCGCTGGTTGGATGAAAGGCCTTCTGTCTATGGGGGGTCGGTTAACGTTGATTCAATCAGTCCTTAACTCCATTAGCTTGCATATCATGGCAGTGCTTCCGGTGCCAAAAGGGGTTTTAAAGAAGATTGAAAGCATTATTGGGAAATTCTTATGGGATCAAGGTGCAGTGTCTAAACACCATTGGATTGGTTATGATAAAGCTGCCAGACCGAAAGAGCATGGAGGTTTGGGTCTTCGAAAGCTTGAAGACACTATGCTGGCATTGCATGCAAAGTTGGCTTGGGAGTATCTTAACCAAAAAACCCTATGGGCGCGATTTGCAAAATCGCGTTTTCAAATAGGAAAATCAGGCTCCCCTCTCTGGAATGCTATGAATCACCTCATCAGTCACCTAAGGGACAACTCGATATGGGAGGTTGGAGATGGCAGCATGTGCGTTGACTCTATTATGTGGCACTATGGGAAGAGATGTGATCCCGATCTGAGTGGTATGTCCGTTAAAGAAATCCTTGAGAGACCAATTCAACGTCATATCTTCCTAGATACTATTCCTAGCCATGCTGCTGTCTATTACATGCATGCTAGATTTGGAAATCATTCCACTGTTCTAAGATGGTTGGGGCACTCGTCTGGGATATTTACTATCAAGCTTTTTCTTGGGACCTTTGTAACTAGTCATCCTAGGCTTAACTGGACATCGGCCGTTTGGAAAGCATGGCTTCCCTCAAAAATTAGCATTTTTATTTGGAAAGTAATCTACAATGGCCTGCCTTTTGACAAGAACATTCAAAAGCTTCATATTTCATTGGCCTCTCGTTGTCATTGTTGCCATAGAGCAGAGGAGACCTCAACTCACTTGTTCTTTCGTGGAAAGTGGGCTGACCAAGTATGGAAATACTTAACATCGACTTTCTCTTGCACAAGACCAAACTCCATTCAAATGTTCACTGAGCATTGGGCTTCACCAGCGAGTAACAACAATCCTAAGCTTTGTTTAAAGTTTGGATTAGCTTGCCTTGGCATCTGGGAAATTTGGAGAATGCGCAACTCCATCAGACATGGAGGGGTGATCGAGAATTTGGTCCTAAAATTGGATTACTGGGCTCGGGTTTTATGGACTCAAATACCTGGCATCTCTAATGCTTTGACTGAGGACCGATATATTCTTGAGTCTTTGAACATTCCTAGAATGGAAAATGTGCAGATTGGTGGGAGATGGAAACATTGGGACCCGGGTGTGCATGGAGTGCATCGTACTTGTCTTGATTTATTTATTCTTCAATCTAATGCTTATTTTTGGGGAGTTGGGCTTTGCAGGGATAGTAAAGGAGGTTTCCTATTGGCAGTAACTATTCAGGTGGAGGAGAATCGAACTATGGAAGCTCTTCTTTACCTTATGGAACACTCTCTAAATATATGCAATCTCTATAATCTTCAAGTGAGGATGGTGCAAAGCAGCCATGGGGATATGTTTTATGCGACAAAAGACATAGTTCGAGCTAATTATTGGAATGCAGTGCCAAAAATTAAAGACATGATTCTTAACTTTGGCATTGAAGAGTGTCGAAGGGTGCCATCTATGACAAGCGGGGCTGTCCATGCCCTAGCCTATTCAACCCATCAAACTAACCATGCCCGCACCTATCGATGCTTCATTGACCTTCCTCTTCCAGTAAAGAAGGCCATTTATAATGATGCTGCTAAGATAAAGTTCTTTTGCCCGCGATCTCCTGAGGATGCCCCTTCTCTCGGATCTCACAGAGTAAATTTCAATGATGACTCGCTCATTGGAACAGGATCGAATGAGAGGTGGATCAATAACAATAGAAGTTGTTTGTTGTATTAGAATCGATGGGAATGCCCAAGATTCCTTTGTTTTTATTTTAAGTTTTTACTCTATAGGTGTCCGGCCATGGGAATTCCCGAGTCGGCATATTGGTCATATCTGTATGCAGGCATATCTGCTCCTATCCTTTCAGAATGAGCGGGTCTATAACCTGTTCGGCACTTTAGGTTGGGATTTTTCAGCCTGTGCTTGAGGGTCAAGCTCATTCTGCTTTGTACTAGCCACGATTCAGGCTTTTTGGATCATTTTTAATAAATTAGCTGGCGCCGTCCAGTTTTTTTTTTTAAATTTTTTTTTTTATTACCCTAACTATAAAATAATGTAAAAGCTGAATCTTTTTAGAAATATTATTTTTTTCTTTTTATTATATTATTATCTTAAACTACGGACCGTAAAAAACTGAACTTTTTTAGGAATAATTTTTTATTTTTGATATATTAAACTATAGAGTAAAGTTCAATGAGGACATGTAAATAAACGTAGACTGTGAGACAAAATCTCGATCGTTGATTACTAACAATCTAACGGATGAGATTTAACTTATGAATAAAACCGCAAAACTCAGCCGCTAGGGCCTTTTGCAAATCCAACCGCCAATTTATTAAAAATCAACTTTAATCTCAACCGTTGGATTATCAAAATCAACCATTAAGATTAAATCCTTATGTCTTACAAAAACTTGACGTCTCTATTGAATTGAACCCTTAAAATATAAACCAAAGTAAAAAAATTGAACCCTTTCTCGAATAATTTTTTTATACTTTCTATAATTCAATACAAACTTGGATATTTTTTAAGTATTTATCCCTAAAATGAAGGGTTTAATTAATTATCAAATGTTATAAATTAGGTTACTATAATAGGAGTTGGATTCTAAAGAGACATGTAAATTTAGTGAGACATAAGGACGTAATCGTGGCCGTTGATTTGATTAATTTGACTGTTGAGATTATAGTTGGTTTTTAATTAATTGGGCGGTTGGATTTGCAAAAAACACGGGCGGTTGGTGATTGACAGTTATTAATATCAACCGTTGGATTGATAAAAATGAACAGCTGAGATCATGTTCTTCCGTGTTTCTAAAAGGTGCATGTCATCCTATACCTTTTACACAAAAATAGTATTTTAAAATTTCAGGAAAATTCCTTGAAAAAGGGGTCATTTTATATTTTCCCAATTCCTATCTGTTTGTCCAAATGTACATACTTTACGGTTTTTAAAATGTAAAAGAAGATAGTATTTGGTTGTAATTTTTTTTTAAAAGTGAATTAACTGTCCAATCACGAATTTACAACGTACCATCAACAATGACATGTTTTTTTCATTCAAGAAATAAAATTGAAAACAATGACATGCACGTTTAAACACGCGGTAAAAATAAATAAATATATTGAAATTAACGAAACATGGAATGAATACAAAAATGTGGCAAATGTGGAAAAATACATTCCCTAGAATAAAACATGAAAAGTCTGCAGCAGAATACATTACATTTTCTAATTTTTTGAAATTCCTGTTTCAATGAAACAATTAAGTACGTTATTCTTTCAAAAATGACTCCAACTGATAGGGAAATAATCCTGTAATTAACTATCCTATTAGTGAGTGTGTTGCTCCAGCTGCAACCAAAGCTAACCGACATGTATAAGAATTTTCCTTCAAGAACATAGTTGGTAACTTTCGAATTTTTTGAAACCCAGCTTCACATCCTTGAGCTCTCATGTAAGCCATCAGCAATCGTTCCTCCGCGATTTTGTAATTCTTAGCTTTCAGATTATCTGTTGCATTGTAAAAATCTACCGTGTAGATTTTATCGTAAATATCTAAACATGCATAAAGTTTGTCTTTAAAAGTTCCCTTCTTAATTCCAACTCCGCTTCCAACTCGACTGTTGAGGTTTTGAGTCACTTGAGTCGCTTGATACCCTAATAATTGGACTAAGGTTCGGGCTACGTCGAACGGAACTTTGCAAATGTTTGTGCTAGGAAAGCTTTTGACAGCCTCAACACAAAATTGGTAGAGATGAGTTTTTGCACAAGTTTGATGGATGACTGCTTCAGAAAGTGCATCATCACGCCAATCGTAAGCAGTAGTTGACGTGAACGTCGTGGTTATCGTTGCGAGGAGTAAGAGATAGATCGACTTTTTCATGGTATTTCCGGATGAGGCTAGGGTTTAGACTTGTGTTTTTATATTTACAAGTTTGCATTAAAATAGTTTGATATTCAGTGTATAAGTTTTTAATTCTAAATGCAGTAAATTTGGATAATTGGAAATTACATTGTGGATAATTGTTGTACATATCAAGAGTCAAGACTTACATTTAGAAAATATTAATGTCAAACTGGTGCATTTAAATATCCATATTAATTATTCTGTTAACATTGATGTTGTTTAATATTCATGATTCAATTACTAGCCAAGTAATTAAGGCGACTCTTTTTTAAATCATTTTTTTTAGCTCGATTTCTTTTCGAAATTTATATAAATGTGACATGATTTTCTCATGAGATATCATTTAAGGTGTTAAATCAATAATTATGAATTAGATTAGTTTGTGTCATGATTATTCGTTCCACGTTATGCTTTGAATCTATTTAGGGTATATATTAGCTTCACTGCCAAATTTCTCATCATAGTTGAAAAGTTAAGTGGATATATGTGTTATGAGATGTTTGGTTATGAGGATTCATAATTTTGTGATGTTATTTTTTGTTTTCTTTAATTGTATAGTTATGTTTAACTTTTGAGTATTCAAGTATGTTTCTTATCATATTTGAAAATTAACGTATATATATATTGGATAAACACATGCACTAAAACTAACCTTTTCTAAACCATTTATTCTGCACAAGGAGCAGCGGTCTAGCGGTCAGCCATTCGGTCTGTAGTCTTAGAGGTCGGTGGTTCAAGCCCTCCTGAGTGCATATCCGCCTTGAGTATGTGGTTTGTCCATTCCTTGAGCGATTAAAAAGAATTAATATAAATAATATTTATTCTAGATAATTATATTAATTATATATTTTGATGTGGGTTAAAGACATTTCATCATTACTCATGTTCTCTTCATTACTTGTAAATGTTTTTATGTAACATGGAGACTAACATTGAAGAAAGCATGTTGCAATATATATAACATTTTCATAAAAAAATTTAATGTTTATGTGACTGACTTATAGTAAGTTAGTTGCATTAGATGTGAAAATTCCGGACAAAATATCAAATTTTAATAAGAGATGTGAAAATTCCAAGCGTATATATGCAAATTGCTAGATTTCATACTTCTTAATTCATTTCTTAAACTCATTTACACCAACCCAATTTCAACTCCATCACTTCTTCACTTGAACCTGACCATACCTATGTTTTGAACTTGACCATACCTGTGTTACTCATACACTTCTTCACTTGAACCTTCATCATTAGCAATGAACTGTACTCATCAAAAACGTATATTTTACTCTAATTATCAAACCGCACAAGATAATCAACCAAAACCACTTGTATATGTTGTTGCCGCATTTGCTAAGTTCAAGTAGTTGTCACATTACTTGCTCAACGTCACGGTGTTAAAAATGTGTATGATGCTCAAAGTTTAGTTGTTGTAACCGCGTATGCTAGTCAACTAGTCAAGTTGTTGCCGTATTATCTATTTAGTGGAAGGTTCTAGGAGGACATACATCTTTTAGTAAGATGGAAGGACATGATCTCAGCCGTTGATTTTAATCAATCCAACGATTGATATTAGTAACCGTCAATCACCAACCGCCAGTGTATTTTGCAAATTCAACCGCCCAATTAATTAAAAACTAACTTAAATTTCAACCGTCGAATTAATCAAATCAACGGCCTAGATTACGTCCTTATGTCTCACAAAATTTATATGTTTCTCTAGAACCTAACTCTATCTATTTATTAGGTACTATATTGATATCGCCTTTGCACATCTTGTTATTAGTGAAATGTTTTTGATACTTTGAGACTTAGTGTATGTATAGAATTTGACTTGAATTCTATAAAGTTGCAACTTGAAAATGAAATGTTTTATGGATGATTTAGTTTTGGTCATCATCATTATTTTGTAAGTTTTTGTAGATTATAAATAACAATCTGATAACTGTGTCACATAAGACAATCTAGTTTGATTTATACTTTATGTGACAAGATGTGTATTGTCGCGAAATACTGACTATCATATACGACTAATATATTTTGTGTTAGTCGCATAAGTGGGTTGTAACAGGCAGCTTACCTTATGTGACTCTAATTATGTCAGGAAAGTTGTCATGCAATATTTTTTTACGTGTTACGTAAGCGTATATCTGTTGTACTTAAGTACTTGATTATTAGAACTGACTTTGACTTATTTGTTTTTCAGAACATATTTATCTGATTTTTTATTTTTCATTACAAATTTGAATAGTATGATTTCAATAATCACTTAATCTAACCCACTCATAAGAACAGTAAAATATATAACTATATATCGTGTAACTTCAGGACTATAGTCAAAATTTTGGTCACATGCGAAAACTATGTTTTTGTGTTTGCCTCTCTACACCACCACCTCATGATGATTGAAGTCACTTAAGAAATATATTATACTGATGATTATTATTATTATTTATTTGTCTCTTGCTACACATTTCAAAATTTGAATTTGTAAGGATATATTTTTCTAAAAAGTTCAAACGATTGGAAATATATCAAGAATTTTATAAGAGTGAGTTTGATGATCAAGAAAAATCAATAAAAAAACGAGTCAACATGTTATTTGCAAACTATTTTCTCTGAAAAATTAGACTTATATTTTCTTCATCATATTCATTCACTTACTTTCTCTCAAAGGTTATAAAACTAAAAACTCAATTGCGTAGATTAAGTTTTCTTACAATAATATCATGTAATTAATAAAAAAAGGAGATATGAGTCATTTATCAATTTCTTACCATTACTTCTTACCAAGAACAACTCGTGCTGATAACGTCTTATAATATTGAGAATAAAATGAAGAAATAAACTGTAGACAAATATGAAGTAAGGGAGGAAGTAGGGGTGATTTTCTTATTATTCATCTCACATAATACAAAATCCTTATATAGGTATTTACAAGGAATCTTGTAACTCAAAAGTCATACAACACTATATATGTACTTTATTTCACCCCATTTGGATGACTTGAGTAAATAGAACTTTCTTTAGAGTATTATATTTATCTATCTCGTCAAAACTTGTATCTTGAAAAAACTCATTTGGGAGAAAAATCAAGATTCAAAGAAAAGAGTTCAGTTATATTTCTCCCCCTCAAATTTACGTTCGTTTGATGTTAGATTCTTTGCGATAAGGTAATTCATGACTGATTATATAGGGGAAAGAAATCTTATGTGAGTGTATGAATTGCCACATTAAATCTCTTTTTTTAGAAGACCCGAAGAGATAAAAATAAAGGGAGAAAAAATAATACATCATAGCACTCCCCCTCAACTTAACATTCTTAGACTTATTCCAAATTTTGATTTAATGTTTCAAATATTATTAATCCTTCATGAATTTCTTATACATGCCTTTATCCAATAACTCATATATGCTTTTCTCATATTTAGTAGTAAGTCTTAACAATTACATAAGCAACTAAAAACAAAAGTGACTGTTGTATTATTCAACTGCATGTCAATATATTTTTATGGAATTCATTTTAAATTTATGAGTAAAACTTTGTGCAACCAGTTTTGCTTTGTATTTTATAATTCTATTACATTCAAATGGTTGCGTGAGCACTACCGACCCAAAGTTAATTGGTTTACACTTGGTATAATAGAGCTTCAGATTCAAACAAGCGACATTTACCTTAATTATCTAGGTCTTTCAATAGTTTGATATCGATTTTCTATTTTGAGATCAAGATTGTCTTCTTTGATGACTTTAAATGCAAATATATAATTAGATATACATGTATCGTTTCATTAATCCAACACCGGTGTTGGCGATATATCAAATGTCGTCACTATCTTTGTCATCTCGTCAAAAGGAATATCTTCTGGAGTTTTCCCTTATTTATGAATCCATCTAACTTATCGACATCCTTTACATCGTATATATTCCTTCCACTTTCAAAGAAGTATATCCTTAAAGCCTTATGGTTGTCCGTTAATATGATGTGTTCTAGACACTTAATAATTTATATATGAAATTACTTCTGGGATCTCCTAATGAGTTGTTGCATTTCCAGAATGCATATGTGATTTTGTAACTCTTTTGGCTTATGTAAACGCATTTAGCAACCAATATGCTAATCATAAATATGCTTCAAAATCACTTTTCGTGTCTTGGATCTAAGGATAACACGATGACTTTTTTCATCTCCCAAAGGATAATATGGAAGAATTATTTCATATTCTTTTTAATTATCTTATTTTCTCTCTTCTTGAAGTTGAAATTTTTATTTCACCAAATTAACAATCACAATATCGAGCTCCAAATTAATCCGCTCTAGATATTTGATGATTGACGAGTACTCAAATCCCACATGACTTTCAACCTTCTTTTTGATCTTAAATTAAATATTTTGGAGGAGGAAAATTAATATATTAAAATAATTAACTAGGAATGAATACAAATATGTGGAAAATACTTTCCTAATAATAGAAAATGAAAAGTGAGCAACAAAATGAACATTTTCGAATGCTGACAATCAAAAAATTCTCCAGGTTGATAGGAAAAAATGTAATTATCTGATTAATGAGTGCGCAGCTCCAGCTGCAACCAAAGCTAATCGACATGTATTAGTATTTTGCTTCAAGAACATAGTTGGTAACTTCCTAATTTGTTGAAACCCTGCTTCGCAATCTTGAGCTCTCTTGTAAGCCATTAGCATTCGTTCCTCCGTTTTTTTGTAATTCTTTGACCTCAAATTAGTTGATGCAATGTGATAATCTACTGTATATATTTTTTCGTACATATCCATACATGCAAATAGTTTGTCTTTAAAGGTTCCTTTCTTAATTCCAGGCCCACTTCCAAGTCGTCTGCTGAGGTTGTGATTGACACCACCCGCTTGATGTCCTAATAAATTGATTAAGGATCGGGTTATGTCGATAGGAGTTTTGCAAGTGCGTGTATGAGGAATGCTTTTGAGGGCCGAAACACAAAAATAGTAGAGATGAGTTTTTGCACAAGTTTGATGAGTGAGAGCTTCACAAGTTGCTTCATCACGCCAGTTGTAAGCAGTTGTTGTTGACATGAATGTTGTGGCCATTGTCGCCAGGAGTGCGAGATAGATGATCATGTTCTTCATGGCTAGCTATCCGATCCGGATCGATGAGGCTAGGGTTTTTAGTTCCAAGTGTTGGACTTGTGTTTTTTTTATATGCATGTTTTGTATGAGAATGTTTTTATCGTGTTTGTTGCTTTGATTTAATCTTCAACGTTGTACATTTTGAGGTTTGGATTAAAATAGTGTGATATTCGCTGTATAAGTATTTAATTTTACATGCAAAAAGTTTGGATAATTAGAAATTAAAATGTGGATAATTGTTGAGTCATGAAATTTAGAAAAGATTAATTTTCAACCTGGTGCAGTCAATGGTAACTAATTTTCACGTCAAATATGAAATTAGAAAATACACACATTAATTATAGTTTAGTAATCCTCAATGTATTTATGTGAAATAATATGAAATTAGAAACCACACACATGTTAAATTTCATTAATTTGAAATATTTATGTTTATTTTTTACTCAAACTTACTGAATTTTTTTAAGGGTTGATTACAGAAAACCACCCTTATAATAGGGGTAATTACAGAAATCACCCCTATAATAGGTATTTCCAGAAAACCACCTCTATAAATAGCTCCGTTAGCATTTCACCACCTCCCGTTCCTATTCCGTTAGATTACATTATGGGTTAATTACAGATGACCACCCGCATAATATGCCATATTCCATGCCACCACCTCTATATTGTTAAATGGAGAGGTGGTTAAATGGAAACAAAATTGATTATAAAGGTGGCAAAGTGGAAACATATTTATTATAGAGGTGGTGTATTGTAATAAAAAATACTATTATTATATTAAAAAATTAATATATTTAACGGTAACGGTGACAGTACAGTGCGTGGGTGGTTGATTGGAAAGTTTATACTTATAAGGGTGGTGGAATGTATTATTATAATATAGGGGTGGTTTGGTGGAATATAGCATATTATACGGGTGGTTATCCGTAATTAACCCTTACATTTTTATAATAATTTTACATATATTTATTTTAAAAAAATAAAATAAATTAAATTAAGTTTCGGTATATTTAATTAAAATTCACAGTATTTAATTTAAAAATCATTTATGTATATTTAATAAGAAAAAATTTAAAAAAACTGAAGGGTTTATTTAAGAATCATTTAATTTAAAAATCATTTATGCAACATAAATATAGGATCTATTCAAACATGTAATCGCTATCAAGAAAAAACATGTAATCCCTATAAAAAACATGTAATCGTATATTAATTATTTTAATATTATATACTCTATTGACTTTTAATTTTAATCCCTAAACCCTAAAATTATATTTCATGAAATATATTACATTATTTCATGAATTAATGATATTAAATATTATTTTAGGATAAAACAAATTTAAAGTTCATGAACCATAATACACTATTTCATGAACCAAAATATTTATATTATATGATTTATGAAATGATACACCAATTTGATGAAACATAATATAATTTCATAAACCATATGATTTGAATATTTTGATTTAATTTAATTTAATTATTATAATATGTTTTATGAAATAATACACTAATTTAATTTTTTTACTTTTTTTATGAAATTTATTTTAATTTTTTTTTAAAATAAATTTATTTAAATTATTATAATATGTGTAGTTTTTTTAATAATTTATCTAACGGAATAGTAACAAGGTGGTGAAATGCTAACGGAGCTATTTATAAAGGTAGTTTTCTGGAAATACCTATTATAGGGGTGGTTTTCTGTAATTACCCCTATTATAGGGGTGGTTTTCTGTAATTAACCCTTTTTTTAAAGAAGGATGGATAAACATTTGTAAAACAAAGAAACACACTTCAATATTAGATTACTAATAATTCAACAAATGAGATTTAAATTAAAAAATAATCGTCAAACCAATCTCAATTTTTTAATCTGACCGTCCAATAAAATATAAAATCAATTTTAATCTCAATTATCATGTAATTGTTTTACAGAAAATTATCATCATTTCTCATCATATTCCAAAAACTTATTATATTTGAGTTAGAGCCGCCTTCACCCGGCCCATTAAACACCCTTAGAGTATCTCCAATGGTAGTATGTAAACTAGTTATTTAAAGTATAGTGCCATATTAACTTTGCATATTATAGATGAGGAACAAGAGATAGTGCTCCAATGCAAATATGTATAATGCTATGTATGAAATAGTGCTCCATTTTTTATTCTGACCGTATAATTTAATTTAAAATCAATTTTAATTTCAATCATCGAGCTACTCGTATCAGCCGTTGAAATTAAGTTCTTCTGTCTTACAAAACAAATCATCGTTAATGCTTCAATTATATTAGTATGAAATCAAATTAAATTTTAGATTTGTTGAATTTTGAGAAAAGTTTAGATTTGTTGAATTTTTTGTGGAGATGGATGAAATTGGGGGTTATGGGTACTGGATGATCAATGCTTCAATTATATAAGTAGAGGTTGTATCCTATGGATCCATCCAATTAGGTGGACTCGTGGATCCCTTCTTGCATCCGTTGATTGCATTTTTTGGACGCACCAGATTGCGCCACGTATCACGTGTGCACATGACAAATGCACACGTGCAAGTCGCATGCTTCATTAATGCGTTGGCACAATCTGGTGCGTCAAAAAATGTAATCAACAGTTGCAAGAGGGGATCCACGAGTTCACCAAATTGAGAGGATCCACATGATACATTTCCTATATAAGTATGAAGTCAAGCTAAAGTTTAATGGTTAATATGTTGATGAAGAATTTTGATTTACATTATGGTCAACTAAGTCATGCTTGAATAATTTCTGTTTGCAGTTCCCTGTATATTCGACTCATATTTATCACTTCACTAGTTTATAAGAAGGTCATTAGATTTGATGTGTTCAACATCCCACGTTCAATGATCTTCTTCTTCTCCAGATAAGTCTTGAACAACACTTCGAAGTAGCTTGTCGATGGTATTTGCATATGAAGTTATTCGACTGCTCTACTTTAATTTGTCAAATCATTTGTATGCATACCATTGCATATCATGGTGCAGAATATGGTAATCACACATGTCAATCGTGTTTATATTACACGAATGATTTATTTGTCATTATATATTGAATAGTGACATAGCGTAGTGCCACAAAACATATTTATATTACTTTAAATAAGTTCTTCCAAATTAACTCTATTGTTTCATTCGACCTAGGGTTGTTTTTCGATGCAAAATTTTACGTATCTTTGTACTATGTCACGGTACTTAAGGCAAGAACTTGTCATCAGTATTGCAATGGTATCTACATCAACACAAGCTTATGTAGAGGTTGTATTCTGTGGATCCATTTAATTTGGTGGATTTGTGGATCCCCTCTTGCATCCGTTATTACATTTTTTGGATGCACCAGATTGCGCCACGTATGTGCATTTGTCATGCGCACATCACGTGTGCACATGACAAATGCACACGTGCAAGTCACATGCTTCATTAATGCGCTGGCACAATCTGGTGCGTCCAAAAAATGCAATTGACGGGTGCAAGAGGGGATCCACGAGTCCACCAAAAGCACTTATATATTGTGAAAAATAATAACATTTAACTTTTGTCACAATGTGAAAAACTTTTAAAAAGAAGGGTTTTTTATCCAAAACCACCCTTATAATAGGGTGTTTTTCCATCAACCACCCTTATAATGCCTATTTACCAAAAAATACCCTTATAAATTTTTCCGTTAGGGTTTAACCACCCAACGGCAATTCCGTTATCAGGGTGGTTGATGAAAAAACGCTCTATTATAAGGGTGGTTTTGAATAAAAAACCCTAAAAAGAATTCAGTAGTGTCTAGTGTTGACTATACTCATTTATAATTTATGACAGACACTTGTGTTGTACTTAGAGATGGAAGTGGGTCGGCCCACGGGTCGGGTCGGGTCGAAACAATGTAACCCATGAGGGTTCGGGTTGGGTCGAGCTGAGTTCAAACAGTAGCGAGCTGACCCACGGGTCGGGTTGAAGATTAAATTGACAACCCAGCCCAACCCACGAGTTACAAATGAGCCCACTATAAATGAGACGATTGGACCGATTATAACCATTGATTGATATTTATTTTTAATATTAATATTTAGAGATTATTATTACTTAATAATATACAAAACTAAAAATTTGAATAAAATTTAACTAAAAATCTTAGTTTTTATGAAATGAGAGTCAAACTTCTTGATTATAAGTGATCAACCTACGAATTCATGTATCGAATCCACGAGTCCAACCCACGAGTCGAACCCGTGGGTCGAGCTGGGTCGGTCAAATACCCAGCCCGACCCACGAGTTTAACCCACCATATCAATCCACGGGCTGGGTCGTACGGGTCGAGCTGGATCGGGTCAACCCACAACCCACGCGAGCCAACCCACGGGGTTTGTAACCCACTTCCATCTCTAGTTGTACTTGTACTGGACTCGTTTATTGTAAATTATATGTTGTTAGCCTGTAATTGAATTTCAAACTATATAGGCGAAAGTTCTTGTACCATATATTGTAAATTTATTTTTAGGATAAACAATAATCGAGATAATTCATCAATAAGACAATAGAATTTCGATATTATTTTACAAGTATGCTCATGTCATAATCTATAGATTGTAAATAAGGATTTGGATCGTATTGCTAACGATCTTTTTCACTACTAATAATCAAGAGAACTTCAGCTAACCTCTTCACTATAGCATTGGCTAAGCTGATATTAGGATGTGATGTTCCGACGAGAGTTGAACATGGAGTCAGTGCATGCTCGATTGATAAGGCGGCAGTCCTTGCAGGGGTCACAGCAATTTCGTCTTTACTCATCATGATTGCATGTACCGACTTTGCTTTCTCATTTACAAATTCATATTGTGTCTTGCATAATTCTAAAACTTCTTTAAATCTTTCAGTATCATCAATACGAACATTCGAATGACTCATATATGAGATCAAGTTATCAAAATCACTAATAGTTGATTTTGCTTGCGTTTCAATACCTTTTATTACGATAATTGCAAGGTCATATAATCTTGTTATATGAGTACAATGAGATTCAGAACTAAAAAAGGACAAACATTCGTTTGGAAAAGTTGTTTTTTCACAAATTCTCTGACATAACGATTTTTCTGAATATATTTTTTCAAAAATGGTGCAAATGCATAAAACAAATACGAGCAATCTTATCGACGGATATAAAATTTGGACCAATGACATTTTAAGTTTGCAGGTCGCTCTTGCTAAGTTTTGTTATGAAATATAATAATGGGATGTGTATTTATAATATAGTATTTAAGAAATTTCAAATTTTTGTTTCATTTCCAATGCCAGATATTATCATGATTCATTAATTTTACTTATTTGCAAGTGTACATTTATTATATGTTTTTTTTGGAAATTGATTATTTATATGTTGAGAATCATTTATACCATTCCCAATGAAATTTGGTATATTAAATTCTCAGTGAAAGGTTCTAGGAGGACATGCATCTTTTAGTAAGACGGAAGGACATGATCTCAGCCGTTGATTTTTATCAATCCAACGGTTGATATTGGTAACCGTCAATCACCAACCGCCCGTGTTTTTTGCAAATCCAACTGCCCAGTTAATTAAAAACCAACTTTAATCTCAACCATCAAATTAATCAAATCAACGGCCAAGATCACGTCCTTATGTCTCACTAAATTTACATGTCTCTCTAGAACCCAACTCTAAATTCTCATTCCCATTTGTGGAAGAGTCACAATTGCAAGTGTATACACAAGTTTCTATTTTTTACTTTAATGGTTGCACGTTTGGGAATATACAGGTTTTGATGGCATTATGAGTAGTTGAAATATATTGTAATTGTTACCCGTTATAAAGTTATGCAATAAATACATGTTGGTAAGAAATTTTAACTGATGAAAACCTGATGTTTAAAAAAAAACATTCTTATGTAGTAATACTTCCTTGTAAACTACATTTTTTGTAAAAACTCCTTGACGCTAGATAAGAATTATAATTACCATTCCTATAGGTGATTTTTCTGAACCACTTGATTTATATTGATCTCGAGCAACTGGAATGTCTTTGAACCAGGTGTTGCACACACTGCATGGAAAGAATGCAGAGAAAGATATATAAGACTCATTAAATTGCAAGAGAAAATAACGAAGTGAGAAAATAAAGTCCCGAAAATACTTCAGGCAGCAAATTCAGCAAAACTGATGTACTTACTATCAAGTATGAAATGGTCCGAGTGTGCATCAAGAAACAAAGGGGGAACCTGAATTCCAGCAGAGGAGTAAATCAATGACTCAAACATATCAAACACCATAATAATGGTCTTACCATGCTGGCAACTTCCTGTCTAGTGATGTTTCCGATTTCATTTTCTTGCTTCAGGAATTCATGGAACCTAATGACATAAAGTTAATTCCCATAACGTAAAAAATAGAAACTGGACAGACAATCATTGTCACAGTCAGAGATAACATAACACATTAGATCGGATCACTACTCAGTGTTCTAACCATAAACACACCAAGTCATCAAATAGTTCAACATCACATTGGCAGAAAAAAACTCAGTTTTGCATCGCAAGTGTAACAATGATTGATATATGTTTTCATATTAGTTACCGAACATGGGGCTCCATGTCTGATTGATACATCTAAACAAACTGACCCTGACCTGAAACATCACAAAACAGAAATTCCACCCTCACAAATCAGCACTTTTAAACCATAGTAAACAAAAAAAAACGAAACCTACATTGTACAGGTACAACACACCTCTCATCAATATTAGGATGATAAATCTTATTCATGAATCCAATAGAAGGAGACTTGTACGGATATGCATCAGGGAGTTCCACCTTGATTTTCCACACACCGCCAACATATGGACCTGCCAAAATCAAACATACCTTTTATTCTACGCTCAATTTCACGGTCATCAAATCAAGTGAAATACGAATCAATCAAACCAATACAAAAAATACTCATAATCAATTTGTTTACGGAACGCTGATTCAATGCTTTAAATCGCAAAAATAGTAACAAAACGAAGATGCACATACTGTCCTTTGGGCCGTGGAAATGGACATAGTACTCCTGAGTGCTATCGTTGATAGTTTCCACCTTGTAATCGCCCATCATCCTGTCAATTTCCACACACAATCTCAAAATAAATAATCCAAAAATCAACAAATCTAGTCAACGATCAGTCAAACAGGAAATAGCGGACGCACAGTTTCATAAGGTCCAAATCACGGCGCTTGTTCGGAGACGACATCTCGATCGATTCTCTCCGTCGTCCTCCAAAGCGAAAGAATGCCCTCCTCCTTGACAGTCCTCGAGATGCAATCACACATACCCTTAAACCTCCTATGTCCTCTCTCCACCAACAATAACTTGATTACTCTCCTGCGTCTGTAACAACAGCTTTGCCCTCTCAATAGGCGCCACTATTGTATGCATCATACCTCCCATCACGGCACCAGCCAACAGATCCCTCTGAAAAATCGACCACCATTCGCTCTCCGCCAATAAACTCCAAATCGGAATCTGCGCCGCCGCCGCTCCTGCTGCTGCCTTCCTCCTTCATCTCATCAAAAGCTTCCTACTTGAGAAAAGTTTGATTTCAGAGTGTCAACGGAAGCGTAGAAGACTCCAATTTGATTTAGCGAAGCGACGATTCATTGAAATGCTTTTGTTGTTGTTATGATTCGATTTCAATTTCTGGATTATGAACCGAGCCCTAATTCGGAAAATTCGATTTCGTGGAGAAACGATTGATCTACTATCGGAAGCGATAGGACGGTTGGAGGGATAACGGTTGAATTGGGGATAACCGTTAGAATTGGTTCCTAATTCTTAATAGGAAGATTAATAGGAAGATTAAATTGATTCTTTTAGTATATCATTTTATTACTTGTTGTATGATTTAAGTTGTGATATCATCATTTGCAATAGTACGGTATTTAATTTTGACATACACAACAATAGATCACATACATCTTGCCCATCAAGGGCTAGCCTAGTGGCAATTGGCAGTGGAGGCTGTATTATAAGCCACACGTCATGAGTTCTATTCCTGCTGGGTGTTAAAGCAGGAGCTTTAGCGGGTGGTTTTTTTAACATACATCTTGCTTTAGGGTGCTATCAAGGTCTGAAGCAATATCAATTGAGGAATCTACGGACACATAACCGACAAGAGCTTTACCCGAGATTCTCTAATATGTTGTGATTGCTTAATATAAGTCCAAGAGAAACTCGTGAAAAATATGCTAATTTATTGCAGGGATAAAGAAAAAAATTAGATAAAAAATTTAATTCACATTCAATTGGAAAGTTATTTGGTATTGCAGTTAAATTAATTTAAGGAATTAATTATTCGGGCTAGTTTGAAATATGAAGCCAATGACAAAAGAGCGAATTGAAATGATACTGAAAAACTTGAGAGAGAAAAGAAACATTGAAATCAATAAAAACAACATACTCACAATGAAGGTGAACTCAACGAAGTATTCGAATCGACATTAAGAATAAGCATTATTCGAATGGGAGATGATGAACAATGACTTGGTCGAGATATCGTAAACGATCAAAATTAAAGAACTGGTCATATGAAAATTTGAGGCTGGATCTCAATCGTACTACTAAAGGAAATGATCGAAAATCTGAGGTTGGATTTCAGTCATGGTACTAAAACCATCATAGTATATTAATGATAAAGGAAATGAGGTTTTTGAGGATGAGACCCATATGGTGGACGTAGTTCTGGCATTTACAGTTGCAATACTTGTAGTGATTTTAATACTTATAGTGAGTGCAAACTGGATAGTCAGTAGACATTGTGCAACGATAATAAGCTCTCGTACATGACTTCATTTTGTCATTTTAGTCGTAATTCTCTATTGAAATCATTTGAAAGTAAATTGAAGTATCAAGTAGCTAATAAATTTTTATCAATGAGTTAATTACCATGATAGGTTTTGATTAGTACAAATAAGGTGGTCGATAGCTATTTTGTAATTAGTTATTAAAATTTTAGGTTTTCAAAAAATTGATGTTATAATAGTGGTTTTAGCAGTTAACTTAAATTAAAATTAAATAATTTAATTAATAAAATATTTTTCAATAAACCACACGGATACACTTTTAATGGTAATAGCATCGTTTCAAAATTAGTTGTTAAAATAGTGGCTTTCTGCAAAGTAAAATTTTATAATAGTGATTTATTGCAATTATCTCTTGGTAATTTCATTGATGTACAAAGAGCTAAGCGAGGACACTTGGGGATTGGTTGTAAATGCAAAGATCATCTTCTTTGAGGACTTTAAATGCAAAGATATAATTAGATGTACGCGTATTATTTCATTAATCCAACACTAGTGTTGACAATATATCAAATTGGTTATCAATATCTTTGTCATCTCGTTCAAACAATGTCTTCAGGATTTCCATTATATATTTATGAAACCATCTAGTTTATCAACATCCATTTACATCGTATATATTCCTTCCACTTTCGGGGAAGTATATTCTTAAATCGGTTTCCCATAAATACGATTTGTTCCAGACACTTAATATTTATAAATGGAATAATCAGAAATCTACAAATGAGTTGGTGCATTTTAAGAATGCATATGTGATTGTGTAACTCATTTGGCTTATATATACGCATTTAGCAACCAATATGTTATTCATAAATATTCTCAAAAGATAATATGGAAGAATTATTTCAAATCCTTTTTATTATTTCATTTTATGTCCTCTTGAAGTAGAAATTTTATTTAACCAGTTTAACAATCACAATATCGAGCTCTATTGAAGATTGTCGAGGACTCGAATCCCACTTGACTTCCAACCTTCTTTGTGGCTTCAAATTAAATTTATTTGGTGGAATGTGAAAATGCATTGCATACAGATATAAGTTCAAGATACTTATAAAGAATAATTATTTTTTATGATTGTATGAGTCGAGCAAAGAAACCGACTATTAAAGTTACATTTCTTAAAATCTGAGAAAGTTAACTTAATTATCCAACTGATTGTTACATGATATACGGAATCCAAAATTAGTACTGCCTACTGCTACCTGAAAACTATTTGTCAATAATATATTTTATAAAACATTGTCTCTCTTAGGGCAAATGATTGATTGTCATAAGAAAGATTGACCGTACAATACTGTCGTAAGAAAGATTGACCATATCCTTTATGGCCGAGTTAGGGAGCGTGAAAATATACGAATACTAGAGACAGGGGTCGGCAATGGGCAGGGTCGAATCGGCCCGGCCCTAATAAGGACAGGGCAGAGTGGGCTTTAAGGAGTTTTACCACGCCCGATAGAAGCCTTAGGGCAGGGCAGGGTCGGGCCGTCGATTTTTTGATGATCCTTAGGGCCGACCTAGGGCAGGGTAAAGAAAGGGCCGGACGGGGCCGACCCTTCACATTAGGTCTATAATTTTAAAAAAATTAATTTATTTAATATATTAATAAAATTGTAACTTGTACTACATAAAATTTATTAAATTCTTTGAGTTTTGAAAATTTTTCTATATATAAAAGATTATTAGGAAAAAATTTAGTGATAATGTTAAGGTTAAGTCAGACAGGGTTAGGGTAGGGTCAAAGGGCCAGGTAGGAGGGCAGGGTCAGGGCTTTGTTAACTCGACCCTTACCCTGTCCTAAGGCTTAAGGGCAGGGCCGAAATCGGATCAATGACGTTTAGTTTTTAGGGGTATCCTAATCACAAGTCAAACACAATTTATATTTCTAGGGGTGACCTAGAGTCGAATCCAAGGGAGGCTATAAACTAGTTAACTAGGATGCACTACTTAAGTGATCTAAAAGGATTTGGGGGATTTGGTTTTAAAGTTTTGTTTTTTCTATCAAACTAAGCTAAACAATTTGGATAACAATCAATAAAATGATTTAGAGATTCAATCCCCCTTAGGCTAGGCAAATTTTCATGCAAACAATGTTAAGAATTCTTATGAATGAACTTAGTTAATTTCCCTAGGTTTTCTCTCACCCCTTAACCAATTTCAACCGTCGTTCCATCATTGGTTAGGGACTAGGTAAGTGAGACGGTTCTCAACCGTCGTTCTATTGAACCGTGTATCTCCTATGCCCCATAATCTCAACCCATCGGTCTATTGATCGGTAACATAAGAGTTTTCAAAATAAAACCTATCTACATAATCATACATCATCATCATGCATGTAAGATCACATATAAATTCATGAAATGGATAGTGAACATCACAACATCAATCATCATTGAATGAAATAATGTCACATTAGATAAGATAGTGGACTAGGCATTTCATCAAACACTTAGAGCACATCATTAAAATAGAGTATCCATTTCATAAGGAAATCAACTAATACTTCATTCAATATGTATAAAGAGTTGTTTACATGATAAAACCTAGCCTAAGGGATCATGAGATCCCCAAACCTAGCACTACTCACACCTCATACTAAAAATGAAAGCAACAACAATAGAAATGTAAAAAAACATGACAATAATTGCAAACTAGAGTTGTGTAGGAGATGTGGATGTTTGATCTTCACTTCAAAGTCTTCAATCCTTCCAAAAAGCACTTGATCTTCAAAAATCGAATTTTAGGGTTTTAGAGTCGAGTTCCGAAGTCAGGCTCTTCATCTTGAAATGGTCAAAAGGTTTATATATTTCGAGGTCCTCTCCCTAGCAAAAATGGTCTCGGCCGAGCAAAATGTTTGTGGGAGACTATGCTCGGCCGAGCAGATTTTCCTTTGGCCGAGCAAGGCATTTGGGGAGCAGTTTGAGTCCTCGGCTGGCCAACTTGTGCTCGGCAGGGTTGATTTTGGTTAGCCCGAGCAGAATTCTGCTCGGCCCGAGGAAAATTCTCTGTACATCCTTGTATCAATCCTTGCTAACTCCTGGGCCGAGCAGAAAAGTCCTCGGCCGAGCAGATGTCCTTTTATCTTCTTCAAGTGTAATTTCCTATAGTGGTCGGCCGAGCATTTATTCATGGGATTTTCTGCTCGGCCGAGGTGATCCCTGGTCATCTTGGCTCAGGTTCCTCGGCTGACTTGATCTGCTCGCCACCTTCTGGAACTTGCTCGTCTGGACTTCATCTTTGCTCGGGAGAGTAGAATCAACTCTAGGCAACTTGACTTGTAATTTCATCCATTTTGCTCCATCTTGTGCTTTGTACTCTCTTTGATAAGGTTTGAATAAAATCTACATTAATCACACAAAAGAGTATCAAATTCTTCACAAAATAATCGAAAACTAGCAAGAGTTAAGCATAAGAAGTGTACAAATACTTGCGAATTTGCACACTTATCAATCAACTTCAGGCCCGTGTAGGGCTCAGGGTCGGGCAGGGTCAGGGCCGCCCTTAGGGCTTCTTGACCCTAGGATCAAATGAAGATACCTAACTAGAGTGTATCGGGTTAAGATCGAGAATGACATTTATGTTTTTGTGAGGTAAGAGCAGTTAATTTTAATCATTGATTTGATTAATTTGACGGTTAATAATATTTAATTTTTAAATAAATTAAGCGGTTGAATTTGACGGTTTTTTATTTCAATCGCATCCATTGAATTATTAGTAATGAACGATTGAGATTGTGTCTCATTGTCCCACAAAAAGGTACGCATCCATTTTCTATTCATAAGTTTGATTAATTAATTTAATGACTGAAATAAATTTAGTTTTTATGCACGATTATATTTGTTTTTTATTTAAATGTATTCTAAACATCATATCTCAGAAGCAACAACCTTTCAATGATAACCTAATCGTCTTACACTATTAATGACACTATTACACTCACATTTGCGGCAGCTAGTGCATCAGCTTGCATCACAGTAGTCTGTATCGATAATGATCTTTGTAATTCTATTGTTCGTGGTGGAACTTGTTTCAACTATTGTTATAACAACTTATGTGGAAACATAGTATGTTTTGAAAGTGTTTCAGTGAACGTAAAGTAATGAAAGTAAATACAGTAACACAGATATTTGGTAACTCACTTCAGGACAATGCGTCTGTACGTATGAGAGAGTTATCTCAACTCTAACAAGCAACAATCTACTAGAAAGATTGGAAAACGAAATACAAACTTCCTAGACTCTTTCAAGTCTTCCTACTACCAAGTACCAACTCGTCTGGATGCACAATGAGCTTCCCTCAGTGTAGAGCTCCCGCTCTATGGTTTGTCATAACAGCCTATATTCTTCCGAATGCTAGCTGCTTTGTCCTTTACAATATTCTTTCGAACTACTGGCTTCCTCCCGGACAGCTAGGACATGTTCTCTATAGTGATTCCCCGAAGCATTGGTCTCCTCCCGAACGAATAGAACATGATATGTATCAACAAATAGCTTTTATGAAACATTCACTTTCAACAGATTCTCCGATCTATGTGCCTTCCTTCAGCAGGTTCACCTTCACCGTGCATGGCCTCTTCTCCTTCGTTGGGATGGTTTTTACGTTTGGGTTGCTTGCGTTGGTCAAAAATTTCCCAGTTTCCTCACGTTGGCACTTTCTTGAGATTATCCTATTTTTCTAATTAAATTACTGTACTCATAAAATTAGAATAAAAAAAGTTTCATAACAACACATTAAAAATGTTAAATTCTCTTAATTATTTAGTAAAGTATTTATGATTGTTTTACCTTGGACGTCGTGTTTTTCATTTTTAATAGATGAACTTAATTTATATAAATAAAAAGAAAATACTGCACATCAGGAGGATTAAAGTTGTTAAATATACTTCTACACTTAATATGTTCCAATTGATAAATTGAAAGAATATGTAGACCCAAAACGACTCTTAATTTTATGATTCAGTATATACTTAGCAATTACAATCAGGTGTTCGATACGAGGCAATTTGCCAAATGGCTTCCATATATATTAATTAACACTAATATCGTGTATGAAACACAAAATACGAATTAAAATCAATATTTAATATTTTGTAGAGCCTCATGTCCATCGAAAATTGAAACTCGCTACCTAACCCTATTATTAATACCCAACTTTGAATTAACCATCCAAACTAAAGAAAAAAAATAGGAACCCTAGCAATGTGTCATTCAAATCTTCATCCTTTTTCAGTCAGGTTGATCATTTTCATATTCTATGTTTGCACTAATTATAAAACAACATATTCTATAAAACCGTTGATTGATCAAGTCTGTGAATTAACATCATTTAAACCTTCATGTGTGAGGATCCTAAAAGCGGATTCGCATTGTCTTGCTGCAAATAATAAACATGATCTTGCAGATGGCGCATTAGGGTTTACGAAAACACATACACAAACATTTATTGAAATTTTGTCGCGTCGGATTAATGAATCAGAATCACTTGATGACAAGGAAAGACTAGAAGCTTGCAAGACAGAATATGAATCCATATTTGATAATATCAACTCGGTACATGAGAAAGTGAGAGCTGAGATTGCCAAATTGTTGCAGGAGAAAGAGAGTGATGAACATACAAAGTTGGTGCATGAGAAAGTGAGAAATGAAAAGCTAAATGCTATGGAGGAACTAAGAACCACGGCAGAGTCTAACAAACGTGCAGTGCATTATTGCGAAAGCTCACTCAAATCACCATATATTCCACATCACCCTATGTGGACGATAACTACAATTACCAAGAAGGAAAATGATATTTTATATGCTATTACATTTGTTTAAAAGAGTCCTTCAAATGTCTATTAAAAGGTCTATCAAAAAATACTTTATGTTTAAATCAGTTTTCTAAGAGATCTATTGCGGATGCCTGATATTTAACCTATTAGAAAAGGTTAAGGAAGACCAATGAATTGATGTGCGATAAAAGGATATCACCTCAACCGTTGATTTTTATCAATCAGACAGTTGATAATCATTAATCTAACGATTGCTATTGATAATCATTAATCCAACGGTCGATATTAATGGATTTTAACAATCAATCACCAACGTGTTATTTTGTAAATCAATTTTCTATTATAATTAAAAAGTATTTTAATTTCAACTGCTAGATTAATTTCAATCAACGATTGATATTGAGTTCCATCGTCTAACCAAATTATTTGTTTCTATTGATGTTAACTCTTAATCTGATTTGCTTTTAAGTTTTGTAAGTTTTAAAAAAATTATAATAATTTTTACCCTGAATTTCTCGCCTATAAACATAGCTAGTTGTTATATTTTTCAATAATTTTTTTATCAATTGCATGTTAAATCATTCTGTAATACAATACTTGCATTTCTATCAAGCATTGAAATGAGATCAACAAATCACCAGTTGAGATTCAATCCTGTTGTGAGCGTAGCTATCGAAAAAAAATCCTATTGAGCGTACAATTTATCCAAAATAATACGGACCATTCGTCAACATGCATAACAGTCTTTCACACGTTGACAATGTCGTGACTCTATTAGGATAAACGTATAGCGTAAAATTTATTCAAACTAAAAAGATAATTTGGAAACATACAGAATTGTCTCTCATTTATTGACTAATATCGCGAAATTATAAGTAAACACATAGAATTTTGAGGGGTTAGGTTAGTCGACACGAACATATACTATAAATGTTAATTATTGGAGCCAACCCGAAATAGGTAGAGTATGAATAATAAAGAATGTCAGCTGACAAGTTGTTCCACGTCGAATAATTGATTGTTAATTGTAAAATATATACTGGATCAAGAAGCATAACATGTAAGTCGACTTTTGGGTCAAACTGCTGAGGATTGGTCCAGTGTATGCTTGTAATTTATCAGGGGTTAGGTCAATTGACACGAACAAATACTATAAGTGTCAACTATCGAGCCAACCCGAAATATGTAGAGGAGATTGAATAAATGACTTCAATATGAAAATATAGAGTTCGAATCTAGGAAGACAATCGGAAGACATGAAAACATCATCTCAAACGTTGTTTTGGATGATCTAACGGTTGAGATTTAATTAATTATTAATTAAAATTGGTCATTCGATTTGCAAAATACACGGACGATTGAGATGATGTCCTTCCGTCTCACAATTATATTTGACCTCCTTAAAACCACACTATGAAAACATATATACTTCAACAGTAAATATCATCTTAATTTTTTCAAGAAAGTGGTAAATATTTTATAAAAGAAAAAACATTGCTTCCACTTTCATAAATATGAACTATTTTCCAATTGTGTTTCATCTAGAAGAGGTTTATGAGATGAAGGATATCATCTCAACAGTTGATTTTATCAATTCAACGGTTAATATTGATAACCGTTAAATTCATTTTAATTATATTTAAAGTTAATTTAATCACAACCGTCAGATTAATCAAATCTACGATTAAGATTAAATTATTCATTCTTACAAAACCATAATGCCTCTCTTGATCTTAACCCGTGTTATCAATATGTCAACTTAGAGTAAAGATCTAGGAGTACAATCAAATATATGTGAGACCGTAGGACATGATCTCAATCGTTGATTTCTAATCATCTAATGGATGAGATTAAAAGTAAAAAAACCTTTGAATCCAATCGCCCCGTGTTTTTCGCAAATTCAACCGCCAACGTTAATAAAAACTAACTTTAATCTCAATCGTCAGATTAATCAAATCAACTTTGACTTATTGTAATATGTGAGATTTGTCAGATAAATCAAATCAACGGTTGAGATTTCGTTCTTCCGTCTCACAAATATTTAATGTCCTTCTAAAACTTACCCCGTCGACTTATTGTAATAAGTGTTTTAAGCACAAAATATTAAATATGATTAGGCATCTGTTTACAAAAACATATTTCGACGCAAATTTTACAAATTTGACATAAAGGAGAATTATATGAAATGGAAAGAGGCAATCGTCATTTCAGGAAAAGGAAATTTTGTATCCTCCATCCCACAAAGATTGTTCACTTTTACTATTATTTGTAAGATATAAAATAATTAAAATGGACAAACAATGAGTGTTAGAGAAAGTAAGAATATTTTTGTAAATATTTAGTAAAACACCCTTGGGCTGGGTACACAAGTTTACTAATTGTTGTGAAGCCAGGATACCAAAGATAATTGTGTTTTCAATTTTATGGATTATGTTAGGACCGTGATTAGTTATGTACCTCACGAGGTCTAGGAACTGTTAAGGACCTAAACCAAGTTTGCAGGTTCAAGTACCTCAGAGTTTAAACACAGCGGAAATACGTCTAAAGATTTTTCTTATTAATAAATAGACTGTACAATTACTTACAATTCGTACACACGCAATAGTGTTACCAATTATCACACACAAGTCACATATACCTGATGATCCCGGACCACCAATCGCGACTCCCAGAGACAAGTCCCTCAGGTTCCGAACCCTCGACAAGTCCCTCTCTGGACAACCACCTCCTGTGGTCGCTGACCTGAAGACAATCACCTCCTGTGATCTGTCCTGAGACAACCACCTCCTGTGGTTGTTGACCTGAGACCATCACCTCCTGTGATATCTCCTTGGTGTCATAACCTCCTGTGATGTCTCCCTGAGAAAACCACCTCCTGTGGTTGCTGACTTGAGACCATCACTGCTACAGGGCTAAGTCACATAAACCTGATGGTCCCTGACCACCAATCACGACTCTAGACAAGTCCTCAGGTTCCAAACTCTCGACTTCATCTCCTCCGATGAGTTTCTCAGCAATTCCGAATTGCTCTCTAAACTCTCCTTGGATTGCCCTCCTTTGGGTGTGATTAACCTCGGGTTTCACCACTGATTTCATCAGTAGGTTTGCCAAATATGAGCTGCTCCTCGTTTGAATATATATAGGGTTGGTTACCAACATGACCGTTGCCCACTACTCCACTCCTAACATTCAGCTCACGTCCCTCCATGAAAATCTCTAACAAACTTGACTCGGTTTGTCATCATCCACCGAGTGCAACGTCTCTCCAAGTCGTGCAAGTCAGCTCCAACGTCTCTCCACGTTTTTCTCAATCGACTTTTGACTTCTTCTCGGACTGCTGTGACTTCAAGTCCACTGCGTCTGACGCAGGTTCTTGTTCCTCTTCTGTGTCTGTCAGGTACATGTACCTGCACACTCAACTCAGGTATCAGTCGAGTGTTGTAATCATCAAAACCCATTGGGGTACATGTCCCAACAATTTCCCCCTTTTTGATGATGACAAACACCCAGGCAACAAAAATCACAAACATGCATACAATTACCTCATACGCATACTCCTCTACCCAAAGAATCAATGTGGTGACAATTCCCCTAAGCCCCTGCACGGACTTCTAACAAGTATCAGGTACGTGTACCTGACATGATTCCCCCTGGACAGATACCCCCTCACTTATTTCCCCCTTTTAGCATCATCAAATAAGGGTTAGACAGTTAAAACACATTAGCCATCAATAGAGTTAGTCCAAACATGCAATAAAATTGAAATTATACAAGCTTCAAAATTAAATGCAAAATGTCAAGAGTGCATTACTGTTAAAAAAAGAACAAATGTGGTGGGGAGCAAGGAATGGATAAGTCTATGGTGGCGAAGGGTATTAGCATTCTCTGATTCAGGTTTTTGTACCTGACCCAAACACTAGGTTCCCGACCCTGACTGCCATATCGACTGCTTTTCTTCATGACATCAAACTCCGAGTTTAGTCGTGTCATCCTCTCCTCCAACTCTAAGATCACATCCTTGATCTTTTGAAGTCTCTGCTCAACACCAACCTTTTCTTTATCACGAGGTTCCTGAACCTCTGACTCGTACACTCTATCTCATCCTTAGCCTCGACCTCCTTATTTTCACTCTTTCTCTTTGAGAGACAGGAGCATGATGGCTGGACTCGCTTTACGGCATACTTTTCCTTAGTTGCCTTCCTTTTTGTCGGAATTGGGATCTCGAGGTTCATGACCCTGTCATTACCCTCCAAGGCTTCATTCTTTTCGAATTCACCTCCACTGTTCCACCGCTAGCCAACCACTTGTGACGTAGCCATCATCCCCATCCCTTCTAACTCCTCCAGAATTATATGAATGAGAACACTGAAGCATCCACTACCTTGGCGCTTGTCTCAGGACTTGGTTCCTACTTTGAACCTTCATGGTTCAAAGTCTCCACTTCAGTAAATGGATCAGCGACCTCCAGATTCGCTCCCGAACCTGCTGCAACCATAAGTGTCTTTGCTTACTGGATGCCTTCGACAGTCGGTTTCTTAACCATCGGCTGGTCCGCAATCTCCTTTGCGTCCCCCATTGTTGCTTCAGCTCCACCTTCTGGGATCTGAACTTCAATTCCACTACTGGATACATGTTCTCCTTCTGTATCTGGATAGGAATCTGACACGTACTTGTCCGACTGGCACACATACCTTAGCATTTTGCTCAAGTACCTGGATCGGTTCTCTGACCTCAACAAGTGAATGCCATACCCATACCTTCCATAGACTTCACAAGGGACGTTGTGATGGGTCGGCTTAACTGAAAGGGTTTATACTGTAAAACATCACAACTGAAATCACTCATTAATCACATAAGATTTACCTCAAGTAGATTTCCAAGTCTCAAATCAGCATGTGGCTAAGGTGGCTGAGTACATTTCCTTCATGCGGTTTGTGAGGTTAAAGATCCGGAAGGTACTTAGGCTAGAAATGAATTACATTCCAAGCACATACATGACAATTTCACATTTAATCAAGAAGTAAGGCATGCAATCAATTTATCACACATAGACTTAATCACATACCTCAGGCTAACATGCATAACTACTCTACCCCTACTCTAACCAATCATTGGAGTTTAAGTTAGAGGTACCTTACAAAGTAGATATCATGACAAACACCATCCTAAACTTCTTGAAAGACTCCCTGCTTAGGGCCTCAGTGAAAATGTCTGCCACTTGTTCCTCTCAAACTAATGCAATTCCTCATGCATCTCCTGAACCCAGTCTGGGTCCCTAAGATCGTCCTCGACCTTCTTTGACCCCATCAGGGACAGAAACGCAGTCTGAACTCGTTCACCCTGAAACGCGGCATAAAAATAGAATTATTAAGTCTAGAATTAGGATGACTAACCCTAGCACTCCTCCTGAGTGGAATCACATCTCCTGTGGTTTCCTCTTCTGGAACATGATCAACATTGTTGTCCTCAGTAACCTGATCCTGTTCAGGTACCTCATCCTGATCCCCATGCTGATCATCCTGCACCTCTACCTCGGTCGGATCGACATCAGCAACTTCTGGATCTGGATCCTGATCAGCTTCCCCTGATCCCATGAGCACCCTCTTGCGCTGAATCAAAGTGTCTTTAAATGTTATCTGCTCCTAGTCGAGCTAACACAAAGACTTCCTCTGCAGGTTCGTGTTCCACATGAACCTCCTCAGGTTTTCCTGACATGACGTCCTCAATCAAAGCTACGTGCACACTTTTCTCGGCTATCTTAGTCCGCTTGTTGTACACCTTGTAGGCTTTGCTGTGAGTGGAGTATCCTACAAATACCCCTTCGTCACTCTTCAAATCCAACTTTCCAAGTTGATCATTCTCGTGTTCACTTTGACAGACTGAAACTGTCCGGTACTTGTTCTCCGTTTGGAACTACCAGGTTCCATAACCTCTTCAGTACTTGTTCCCCGCTTGGAACTACCAGTTGCTGAACCTCTCCAGTACTTGTTCGTCGCTTGGAACTACTAGGTTGCTGAACCTCTCCAGTACTTATTCTCCGCTTGAGTAGTCGCTTCATCATAATCCAGACCTAGCTTAGATTTCTTTGTTCCCGGAACATCAATCTTCACCCTGGGTTCATGTACCTGCAATGCTAATCAAATCTAGAACAACAGGGCTCTGATACCAATTGTTAGGACCGTGATCAGTTATGTACCTCACGAGGTCTAGGAACTGTTAAGGACCTAAACCAAGTTTGCAGGTTCAAGTACCTCAGAGTTTAAACACAGCGAAAATACGTCTAAAGATTTTTCTTATTAATCAATAGACTGTACAATTACTTACAATTCGTACACACGCAATAGTGTTACCAACTATCACACACAAGTCACATATACCTGATGATCCCGGACCACCAATCGCGACTCCCGGAGACAAGTCCCTCAGGTTCCGAACCCTCGACAAGTTCCTCTCTGGACAACCACCTCCTGTGGTCGCTAACCTAAAGACAATCACCTCCTGTGATGTCTGTCCTGAGACAACCACCTCCTGTGGTCGTTGACCTGAGACCATCACCTCCTGTGATATCTCCTTGGTGTCATCACCTCCCGTGATGTCTCCCTGAGACAACCACCTCCTGTGGTTGCTGACTTGAGACCATCACTGCTACAGGGCTAAGTCACATAAACCTGATGGTCCCTGACCACCAATCGTGACTCCAGACAAGTCCTCAGGTTCCAAACCCTCGACTTCGTCTCCTCCGATGAGTTTCTCAGCAATTCCGAATTGCTCTCTAAACTCTCCTTGGATTGCCCTCCTTTGGGTGTGATTAACCTCGGGTTTCACCACTGATTTCATCAGTAGGTTTGCCAAATATGAGCTGCTCCTCGTTTGAGTATATATAGGGTTGGTTACCAACATGACCGTTGCCCACTACTTCACTCCTAACATTCAGCTCACGTCCCTCCTTGAAAATTTCTAACAAACTTGACTCGGTTTGTCATCATCCACGGAGTGCAACGTCTCTCCAAGTCGTGCAAGTCAGCTCCAACGTCTCTCCACGTTTTACTCAATCGACTTTTGACTTCTTCTCGGACTGCTGTGACTTCAAGTCCCACTGCGTCTGACGCAGGTTCTTGTTCCTCTTTTGCGTCTGTCAGGTACATGTACCTGCACACTCAACTCAGGTATCAGTCGAGTGTTGTCATCATCAAAACTTTGGGGTACATGTCCCAACAGATTACCATGAAGCACATATGCAGCAGCAGCTGATTCGATCCAACACACTTCCATTCCATTATCATATATGAAATCGCACTGCTTCTTGTTTGCTTCCTTTTGTCTTCTCATATGAGATGATGGTGATCTATCAATCATACTTTCCAGTTGAAAGCAGGCGTCAAGTAGTCAACTTTGGTCGGATCAGGCTTGTTTCTTTGTCGTTGTTTTTATAGTAAGGACAGAATCAAGCTGACCTTTTTAAATTATACTCCTACTACCGTATTTATAATTTATCAGGTTGCGGATGTATAAACCCGACGCCAGACCACATCATCAGTATTCTCAAAGGACATCTTTTTCTGAATCCTATGATGAGTACTTGACGATCCTGATACCGAAACTCCAAAATCTTCTAGAACATCTTGTTAATGTTCACAAATTTCTTGCCTTCCTTCTCGTGTTCATGAGCAAGATCCTCATGATATAAATAAAAGAAAGCGTCAGATAATTGAGCTTAATATTTCGTTACATGCTCACATTTGATAGCAAGTTTGAAGTCTTTCACGAGGAAAATGATGGGGAGAATGTGAATGGAACATGGGGACATAACATGGGGACATAACATAAGCATAATAACATGTCTGTACTGCAGCAACATGCTGCATTTTTTTATCAGAATGGAGATGGAATCATCTACCCTAAAGAGACTTTCACTGGTACTAAGTTCATATTTGGAACATTACTTTTGATGATGAGTTTCAATAGTGTTAAATATGGTGTGTAAATGTAGGGTTTAGGAGCATTGGATTCAATGTGTTTGCTTCGGCATTTCTGACATTTATGGTACATTCCAGCACACACAGAACAGATGTTCAGCAAGTAAGCTAGAACGCAACCTGATAAGCTGACACTCAAGGAGATATGGCACATGACTCAATCTAATTGCGATGCCTTTGACTTCTTTGGTTGGTACTGCTCCATTCTTTTATTGCACACCAGCCTTCATTTGCCTCGAATGATCGCTAATCTATGGTATCCTTGTCGAATCACAGAACAGCAAGCAAGCTAGAATGGGGAGTTTGTATATTCTAGCAAAGGATGCAGATGGATTTCTATCAAAAGAATCAGTCAGACGCTGCTTCGAAACTGCTACCCTTGCGACTGCCCATTGTGCGATTGAAGGCACAAGATGTGTTCTTTGAAGTTTGAACTTTGAAGTTGTACACTTTTTGAATTGGGAATTTGTTGATTTCATGGTTTATTTTTTTTATGTATGGAATTTCTTCCTTTTGTCATTTAACAGATATGAGAGTATTGGCAGGTTTATTAGCAAATGAGTATCAGAATTATGGTTTATAAGATGTAAAATTATAGTTTCATAAAAACACAGAATGAGGTTGCATCAAATCATCAATTAGCATGTTGTACAATACTAAAAAATGGTTATTGCATAAAATTGGGCTTATGCCACGTTTTCGTTGCAACATACTTTGTTTGTCTCATAAGATATACTTTATACCACATGCACAAAATTGTACATGTTGCATAAATCGATGCAACGAGGGTTAAGCAATGTTCACTTATGCAACACGGGTCGTTGCGTTTCATTTTAAGCCACGTTTTTAGACTATAGACAACAAATTTTCTAACGTTGCATAAGGGGTAAAATGGTGTAGTAACTGTTGGAATGTCCATCATGATACGTATATATGTGATTAGCATTTAGCAGCGAAGACCATACAAGCAGAGCTTTGCCTAAGAAGGAATTCGCAACCACTTCATCTGTTGTCTATAAAGCAATTCAAGAAGGGAAGACCACAACTCGCTATATCTCGTATCTTCTTGTTGATTTAATTGCTTTGTCTTAGGCTTTGGCTCCTGTTTGCTAGTTCTTTTATCAGAGAAACAAATATATTCAACGAGGTAAAGTGCTCAACTCGCAATTAAACTCATTCACCTGCATAGTGAACACACTCAAAAACTTGGGATATATTTCACTATCACTTTCTTCACGCTGATACACCCCATCTTGTTAACGACCTCAATCCCACAAGTTAACTACCCCATAGCATAGTGCCCAACACTTTCCTACCATTCATTACAAGAACTACTACAAAATATTTATCCATAGTAAACAGAGGCAACCGTCGTCGCACACTTCAAAAACAATAACTATGCATGATGTCCTGATGAAGAATATCGAGACTATCCATCCTCTAATAAAGTCGTCAAAATCTATTTCCAAGGGAATTAAAAACCACTACAGAAGCAAATGTTTATGCAATAGACAAGAAAATGTTTCCAATGAGCCGAATGATCACAGATTTCCATTCCAAGACGACCACATAGAACCAGATTACAAGACTCATCAATAAAAAACGAAGAACCTTAATCAATACTCAGGCATGAAATGACCCATCTTACCTTCATCTTCCTCTGCCATTTTCCGCTCGCAAACTCTCAACCAAACACACACAACAGTAAAACTCACAATCAAACTCATCAACCCGCTCCCCAATCCAATCCCAACAATAGCCAAAATTGACACGCCATTACTCGCTCTCATCTCCCCCAACGGATATCCATACAACTCCTTATTCCCCTCAAACGAGCTCCCATTAAACTTCGGCAAATTTGTCCCCGTCCGATTCCCTAACGAAGCCGGAATCTGACCACTCAACCTATTCCTCGACACATCGAAAATCGAAAGCCTCACTAACAACCCTAACTGCACTGGAATCATACCAGAAAGCTCATTTCGGTGCAAATCGATCACATTCAAATACGCACAAAGCGCCAACTGTGGCGGAATGGATCCTACTAACTCATTGTTTGATAGATTGAGTACGGCAAGGTTGACTAGGTTTTGAAGATCCGGCGGAATCACACCAGTGAGGAAATTGGATGACAAATCTAGGGTTTGTAGATTAGTACAGTTAGAGAGATAAGGCGAAATAGTCCCCCGGAGATTCAGATTCCGTAACGAAAGCTTGTAGATTCTACCGTTGTTGCAAGTTGCGCCGCCGAGATAAGATGTAAAGCCGCTGCAAGGATCGGCGAAGGCGGCTTTAGTCCAATTTTGTAGCAAATTGTTCGGATCTCGTAAAGATGAGTTCAAGTTAATGAGACACCGTTCGTCGTCCGGATCCGCCGCCGCAATCGCCGCCGCAGCGACCGTCGCTAGTATCAGCAGGTTTTGAATTCTCATTGGAATGAGATTGTTGATTTTTTTAGTTAGAAGGTTGGTGTGAAAGTGATATTGGATTAAGCAGAAGCGGCCTCGTCGTCATGATTGTGATGATGAGCAGAAGCGCAAGCGAGATGAGTACAGCGAAGATGTGCAGTGAAAAAGTGGATTGAAATGAAATGATGAAAGTGCCGAGCACTTGCGCGTAGTTGCGGTGACAGTCGAGTAAATGCGACAATACTTTTTTGGCATGAGGGGTAGTTTTGTATTTTTGCTAATGGTTTAGGAAATTACAAATGAAAGAGATGAGTGACCGTCTGTTTAGGCATTGTCATTCCGCCATGCCCAAAAACTGAAGTTAGAATTCGATCCTAATATTTATGATCTATCATTATTTTTTGGGACGGGTTGGGTCGGATTTGGTAAAATCATAAAGTACAAGTCCCGCCAATAAATCCATACTAATTGTAATTAAATTTTAAAAAAATTCTATTTGTAATTAAAATTTTAATTTTTAAAAGTTTAAAAATAATAAATATGCTTGAAAATGTATTTATATACTAGATAGTATATCATAACAAAATAAAAAAAATATAATGAGAAGTAAAGTGTATAATTAAAATAATTAGATATAAACGAAAAATACCTTATATAGATAGTAAAATATAATTTAAAAACTATCGGGCTTCGAGTGGGCTTGAACGGGCCGGGCCGATGAGCCAAGCCCACTCGATGCATTAAAGACTAGGATTTTGATGGGCTTCCGATGAGCTTTCGGTGGGCTCTGGGTGGACTGGACTTTCGTGAACTTCGGACCGGCCTAAGGCTGTCGTGGACAGGGATCTTGTGTAGCTCGCAAAAGTTTTGGGTTAATAATTATCATAACTAAGTCATTTTATTAAGGGTTTTGCGTTATTAATTATCATAATTATGTCATTTTATTAAGAGATAATTGCAGTAAACCACCATTATAATACCCCGCTTTTCAGTAAACCACCATTTTAACAACTAATTATGAAACGAGTATATTATAACAGCTCCGTTATCAAAAAAACCACCATTGACACTATTCCGTTAAAACTTCCGTTAAGTGCGTGTACATGTGGAAATAAAATATTATTTTATATCTAAATTAATTACCGAAAACCGCTATTATAATCACAGTTTTACAAAAAACCACCATTTTAATAACTAATTATCAGAATACTACCAACTGCATTGTTCATGCTAGATCAGAGGCACATATGATAATTTTACTCGTTAATAAGTATCTACTAGCTACATGGTGCTTCAATTTAATCTCGATGGAAGCCAATGAAGAAAATAATGATAGAAAATGCAAAAAGAAACTCTTGTTTGAGAGTTTATTATCAATGTTTAATGATTATCGACTGCACAGTTCAAATATAAATAATTTTCTCATTTTATCTTATGAAATATGATTTAGGAGTAATTGCAATAAACCACCATTATAATACTCCGTTTTGCAGTAAACCACCATTTTAACAACTAATTACGAAATGAGTATCTTATAATAGCTACGTTATCAAAAAACCACCATTGACATTATTCCGTTAAAACTTCCGTTAAGTGCGTGGCAATAAAATATTATTTAATATTTAAATTAATTACCGAAAAACCACGATTATAATCACAGTTTTACGAAAAACCACTATTTTAAAAACTTATTATCAGAGTACTACCAACTGCACTGTTCATGCTAGATCAGGGGCTCATATGATAATTTTACTCATTGATAAGTATCTACTAGCTACATGTTGCTTCAATTTAATCTCGATGGAAGTCAATGAGGAAAATAATGTTAGAAAATGCAAAAAGGAAACTCTAGTTTGATAGTTTATTATCAATGTTTGATGATTATCGACTGCACGGTTCAAATATAAATAATTTTCTCATTTTATCTTTTGAAATATGATTTATTATATCACTACTTTTAAACTCTAATTGTTTTTATATATTGATCTTAAAGATCGACTCTGAGCTTAATTATTAGAGCTTCTCACCACACCCGCAACTGCAAATCTGTTTCCATTAGGTTTCATGTCCAGTATGGATTATAAATCAATACACGTATAGTGCCTTACTAATCAAAGATAGCCACAATCGCAGCCTCAACGTCATTCCCTAGCGTTACCTATATATTCAGATGGTAGTTTTTGATAATTGAGATATTATAATAGAGTCATTATGTAATTATTTTTTAAGATGGTGGTGTTTTGCAAAACAAAACATTACACTGGTGGTTTTTTGAAATTGTCCGAATTAAAGTTATATATCCACGCGTCATATGGCGCGTGTTTTACAATTTCTAACGGAGTTGTGATAATGGTGGTTTTTTGTTAACGGTGCTATTATAATATACTCATTTCGTTATTAATTGTTAAAATGGTGGTTTACTACAAAACGGTATATTATAATGGTGGTTTACTGAAATTACCCCTATGATTTATTATATCACTACTTTTAAACTCTAATTGTTTCTCTATATTGATCTTAAAGATCGACTCTGAGCTAAAATATAACAGTTTCTCACCACACCCGTAACTGCAAATATGTTTCCATTAGGTTTCGTGTCTAGTACGAATTATAAATCAATAAACGTATATTGTCTTACTAATCAAAGATGGCCACAATCGTAGCCTCAACCTCATTCCCTAGCGTTACCTATATATTAAGATGGTGGTTCTTGATAATAGGGATATTATAATAGAGTCATTTTGTAATTATTTGTTAAAATGATGGTTTTTTGCAAAACAAGATATTATAATGGTGGTTTTTTGAAATCGTCCGAATTAAAGTTATATACCCACTCCTTACAAACTAATACATAACAGAGAGCGCTGGGATTTTTTTGAAAAACTGAATCACCCAAAAAAAAGGTGCACGTTAGCGGTGCGTTTTAGCAGTTTTCAGGCTTCCAATGTCAGAATTAGACCCACAATACCTTGTTTCGAAGATAACGAAAAGCCCGCCAGTACACAAAAGCTTCGCTTGTGATGTATGGTCTTTTTTGGATTTTAAGCCCGTTTACTATTTTATTTCAATTTTGTAATATTTTTCGAATATTTTCTAATTTTTGTTTAAGGGTTTCTTGTTCCTTATGTAAAGGGAAGTTAACTACAATTGTTAGAGAGTTGATATTAATTATTAATAAAAGTTTCTAGAGTTTTTCCTAATAGTATTCTTCCACGAACGTACGCTGCATCACATACTTGTCAAATATAATTTTTTATTACAATTAAGTATTTTTATAGCATTTGATATGAATCCGGCTGTGAGATTGTTACTCTTTATACCAAAAGGCAGAGATTTTTCCTTTGAAATTGAAATTTCTTACATATTTACCAAAATCCTCAAATAGCTAATTACAAAATTCCATCTATTTCAGATCTCGATTGTTGAATCATTTTGAACCAACAATCCACAAATTTTTTTTCCGGATATTATCTTTTAGTGAAATGCGTAGATGCATATTAAAATGTGCAAATGGCTACTAAAAATAAAAATATTTTAAATATAAATGCCCAATATGCTAGGATTGCAAAGGAACCCAACCACTCCTTACATATTTACCAAATACTTGCACTATCAAGGATAATCTATGCACATGTGAATTAGGGGTGTTCAAATGGCCAAAAAGTCCGGTAAAAGCCGACGACCGACCCCATAAAAGCTCGGCCCGCTAGTCGGCTCGATGGAGGCCCGAGGCCGATAGCTTAGGGTCGGGCTCGGACTTGTCTTTCAAAACCCGCTCGGCCCGAAAGTCCGGCCCGAACCAAAGCTCGAAAAAGTCTGTTCATATAAACAATACGATTTATGAATATTAGTGTCGAATTCGTATTATTTAATACTATGTGATGTTTACTTCGACAACATACAGTAAAAATATGTAGATTAAATAACCAACTCTAATTTTAACATAACTAAAAAATATGAATATAGTAAAACCTAAGCTTGAAATATTAATTACATTTGATACATGTTCGACTATTTTTATTTTTGAAAAATAATAAATATATACATAAAAATATTAGATATATAAACGATAATTATTTGACATAATGAAATATAAAAAATATATTTTAAAATGATAAAAAGATTAATTTATTTTTGGTAAACCTTTAAAAATCCTAAACAAAGCCCGAAAAAAGCCCGCTTCAGCCCGGTCAAGCCCTAAGTCAATGGGCTTTCAAAATTCAGTTGGCTTTTGATTTTGGGAAGGTCCGCCCCGGCCCGCCCAAATTTTATCAAAAAGCCCGAGTATTTCACGTTATTTAGGGCTCGGGCTTCTTATATTAAGATGAGGCCCGGCCCGACCTGATGGACACCCCTAATTTAAATGGGCACTCTTGATTCTTGATGACTGATCACCAATTAGAGTGCATCATGAAGTGACATGACACAATCTAGTTCTTTTATAAAAAATCATAATCTCATTATATTCTAATAATGAATGGAAAAGGACATTCAAGTATATTCTTATTCTTAAACTATATTCGTTAAATTACTTTTCAATCGTCCATCTCATCCACTAGTTCATCAATTGGGTGACATGTCACTATCTTTTGAGTTAGTGGATAACAAAAATGGATTAGTGTTTGTCATGTGACACCAAATAGATAAAGTAGTGGATGAGATGGACGTAGTGCTGCAAGTGAGACGATACACTCGACAATTACTCGATGATCGACTCGATAAAAACTCGGTCAATAATAAACGAGTCGAGTATGAACAAAATTATGAAACTCGTTTAATAAACGAGCCGAGCTTGAACAATGTCATACTCGACTCGTTTATGTTCGTGAACAACTCGAATAAGTGTTCGATTAAAACTCGACTAATACTCGATAAAAACTCGATTAATAATTGATAAAAACTCGATTAATACTCTATTTATAACTTTATTAATACTTATATGAGGCTTATTATATTATTATAAATATGATTATTTTTAATGATTTTATGTATATAAATAAGAAATATAAACGAGTTTTCGAGTCGAGTTCGAGTATGATATTAATATTTCGAGTCGAGTTCGAGCTTGAAAATTTAATACTCAACGAGTATCGAGTCGAGTTCTAGCTGATATATGTAAACGAGTTAGAGTTCGAGTTCTGCAATACTCGCCACTACTCGACTCGTTTGCAGCCCTAAATGGACGGTTGAAATGTAACTTACAAATATAGATTAAAAATGTGTATGTAGTTGAGCGTTCCACATGAGTGGAATGCTAAATGAGCGAAAAATAAATGTATACATTCTTAAAACACAAAGTAATACAATTACAAATAAATTGAGAAGAAAATAGGAAGTGCCGTTTGCAACTTCTTAGAAGCAAGTATACATATTATATATACTGCGATTTTCGATGATAACTGAGTGTAAAATAATAGTATTGGGTCTCAATAGGGGTGGTCGAGCGGCGTGGGTAAGCGATTGACACATGCAAGGTTTTTGGGTTCAATTCTGTAATGAGATGGTTCACCTGGTTGTAGGTTTGTGCGGGCAAGGTCCCCGATCACTAAGGCTTCGGCCTTTTAAAAAATGATAGTATTTAATGACAAGTGAGTAGTAATAAGAATTAATAAATATTTGAAATAGCATATTATTGGATGTCATTTCAATTTAAATTAAAAATCAATTTAACCATAGCCGTTAAATTAATCTAAACCGACGAGTGAAATTAAATTCCGTTATCTCACAAATATATTTCGTCTCTTTAAATCTTAAACCTACTTAGGTATTTTGTATGTTAAATTAAAAAATACCTCAAAATATTATATAAATGTCAATCAGTTTATAAAATAATAATTAAATAAAAGAAATCTACAATACTAATTATTATTGTTAGTAATACTAATAATAATGGTTAGCAAGTTGATTGATTTGTTATTGCTTTTCTAGCTTGGTTTTTCTGAATTCTGAAATGTTATTTAACAACTGCATGTTTTTTAATTACTTGTGTTTTAGTTGTTTTATTTTAAAGTGGTTTTGTATTGATGGAAAGCGATTTTTTCATCAGATCAATCTACAAGTCGCTGGCTTTTCATAAACTGATTTCACCACACAAAAAACATTGAAGATCGAGAGTGAAGATTGAAGAATCCAGCATAGGGTAGAGCATTCGGTAAATTATCGATTTAACGAGTTACCGAATTTACCGAACCGAATTAACTGACATAATATTATTGTTCCGATTACCGAACCGAAATTATTGTTTTACCGAATTATCGGTAAATTGATAATTTCGGTAAATATTTGAAATTACTGAAATTACCAAAAATGTGTTTGAAAACAAAACAGAAGTCACCTCGCACCTCGGTATGCTCGGTATTCTACCTAGTGTACCGAGCTGAATTTGGTCAGAAAGTCGAGCTTCAACACGTTATCTCGGTCTGCTCGGTACCCTACCTAGTGCACCTAGCTGATTTTTGGTCATATTTTCACGATGCCTCAGTGCGCTCGGTACGGAACCGAGGGTACGAAGCGTACCGACCTCTTTTCAACCTACCGAGCGTGCAGGACTAGTGATAAGATTGAAAATATAATTTATATTTAATAAATTAAATAATTATTAATTCGGGAAATTCTGTAATTCGGTAAATTACCAAATTACAATAATTATTTCGATTACCATTTTTTATTACCGATTTTCAATCGGTAATTTACCGAAATTACCGAACTAACAAATTTACGGAACCGAAATTTTTCGGTAAAGAAAATTCAGTTCGGTAATTCAAAAATTACCACATTATGCTCTACCCTAATCAAGCACAAGGAGTAGCTGCCTAACGGTCAGCCATCTGGTCATTGCGGTCTCTTGATCCAGAGGTCGGTGGTTCAAGCTCTCTCCAGTGCATCTCCGCCTTAAGTTTGGGGCCTGTGAAGTTCTTGTGCGACTTATGAACAAAATCTTATTAAAAAAAGATTCAACAATCCAAGTTTCAACAATCTGAATAGCCAAAATGAATCGGAATGAAACTTTAACTATTCTTTGAAACTGTTGTTATGGAATTAAAATGAAACGTTTGAATTTACTTTCATTGTGTAATTGATGTAATTTTATAAGACTTTGATTAGTTTATTAAGGTAGTATTTGCAGGGTTTTAGGAAAACTTGTAATTTTTTGGCAAAATGGAGAATTGCAATCGACTAGTCCGTAAACTTTAGACTTTTTGGATATTTTCGATATATTTGGTAAATTCTAATATTTATCGAAATTATTGTTTTACCGTATTATTGGTAAATTGACCACTTCAATTCGGTAATCGGAAAAATAATATTATTTCAGTAAATTCGATTAGGTAAGTTCAATAAGTCGGTAAATTAGTAATTTACGGAATACTCAACACTAAATGTACTATTCTTTAATTGATTTTTAACAAAATTATGGGGTGAAACTTCAAATTTTGAAGTTTCCACGATGCGGAGGCTGCTTATGTGAATATTGTTGATGCTTTGAATTCGGAAAGAGTGATAGAGATCAGATAATGGAGTGGAAGGAATTTATGTTATCAAGCTTTTGCGAAGCATCAAAACTGACATGTGAAGTTGATTCGTAGGGAGGCTAACACCTAACAATGCGGTAAATTATTTAGCTACAGAAATGTGTGCTAAAGGATGTAATTGGACTAGTCGCGATGCATGTCCTACGCTGATAGGACCTTGTGTTAGATATTAGGAACATGTCCTTGATTGTTTGTTTCATTGCATCTAAAAAATAATACACGCATATGGATGAATAATTCGATATATCTTTTGTTTCAAATGTTGCCGATCATTTCATTAACTTTTGTTATTTGTTCACTCAAATATTTGTGAACATTAAATATTTGTGAGACGGAAGGACGAAATCTAAACCGTTAGATTAGATTAATATACGGTTGAGATTAAAGTTGGTTTTTATATAATGGGTGGTTGGATTTGCAAAAAACCCTAGCGGTTGAGAGTGACGGTTACTTTTTTGAATTAAATCTCATCCGTTGGATTATTAGTAATCAACGGTTGAGATCATGTCTCACCGTCTCACATATATTTATGTGTCCTCCTAGAACCTTACTCTTTTTAGGAACTGCTTATTTAATAAAAGTGTTATTCACCATAAATTTATTAACCGTTAAATATCCACAAATTTCCAAAAATCCATTTGTGTAAAATAAAGTGCAACGTGAAGTTTGATATGGCCAAAACCACCAACATTACTCATTTCGAAATGCATCAAAAAATCGCATATAAATACTTGCACTGCGAGACAATGACACAAATAAGAACATGAAGATCACCAAATGGCTGTACACTTTCTTATGTATTTTGTTGATCTTAAGGCACACAATATTTGCTATGACTGATAATGATCCTTTAGAGAACGAGCTCAAGAGGATGTTTGAAGTATGGATGACTGTTCATAAACGTGTATACTCTAGTGAACAAGAAAAGGCAATGAGATTTAAATTTTTCAAAGAAAATATTATACGTAATGTTCGTCCCAAGCGATATTGTATGTACTTCGACTATTCTACTGAAGAATTTAGAAGAGTGATCAATTGCCGCCATCCCTATACCGAAATGGATCATCCGAAAACTAGCCAGCCAACAGCCACCTTTGAATAATAGATGACTTAGACAATATACAAGTTGAAGTGTAATAATATATCATAAGATAAAATATGATAATATGTCAAGTAAATTCAAGTAAAGGATATAAGAATAAGAACGATGGAAAATATTAAGAAGAACGTTTATATTTTTGTGAGACAATGTGACGCAATATTGACCGTTGGTTATTTATACTCCAACGAATGAGATATAAACTCAAAATAATCGTCAAAACCAACTGTCAGGTGCTTTTGCAAATCCAACCGCTTATTTGATTAAAAATCAATTTATTATCAAAACCAACCTCAATCGTCAAAACTCAAAATAATCGTCAAAACCAACCTCAATCGTCAGATTAGTCAAATCAGTGGTTAAGATTAAATCCTTCCGTCTCACAAAAAATTATCTCTCTTGATCTTAACCCTAAGAACAATATTTTTAAGAGAAAGTTAGAATATATGTGATATATTTTATAGTGCAATTGATTCTCATAAGAAAAAATATTGTGATTTTCAAATAATTTTAACTTTTTCAAATATGAACACAAACATATTACAATGTGGTTTTTCATTTTTTACCCTTTCAAGAAAATTAAGTTATTAAAAACTTATTATTTTATTAATAAGAATGAGTTCGAGAAGGACAATCTGAGATTGAGGACATCATCTCGACCGTTGATTTTTATCAATTTAACGTTGATTTTAATAACCGGCAGCCTCAACCACCCCTGCATTTTACAAATCCAACCACCTAATTTAATTAAAAACTCAACTGCTAAATCATTCAAATCAATTGTTGAGGTAATGTCCCTCCGTTTCACAAAAAATACATATTTCTCTAGAACTTAACCCTTTATTAATATCCAAATATTTTCAGATATTATATAATTCTTAATGAAAATAAAATTTGTAACAAAATTTTGTAAGAGCTATGGTGACAGTAAATTAATTTCTCACCTCTACATAGCTTGGTTGACCCGGCACCATGTGAAAATAAGTATCTCACTATGATCCTCTAAAAGAGTTCGGTTCTTAAGGGACATTAAAATTATGTAAGACAAAAAACATCATCTCAACCGTTCATTTTCCGTTCATTTTGATTAATCTGATGGTTGAGATTAAATTAATTATGAATTAAAATAGGTGGTTGAATTAGCAAAATACACGGGCGGTTGAGAATGACGGTTATCAATATCAACCGTTGGATGAATTGAAATCAACGGTTGAGATGATGTCCTTCCGTCTCACAAAAACTTGTCTGTCCTCATAGGGCCAAAAAGCCCGCCCACTACCCGTTATAAAAATCCTAAAATAAATTATATTATAACCCGTAGAGCTAAGGTTTCTTCAAAGGGAATTCCTCTTCAAATTTTTCTGGGCTTTTTTCAAATGAAGGTGGAGCTTTCTATTTATACGGAGAAATCCCTACTGGGTTGGGCACGTTTTGTGGCCTTAGTTTCCGGCCCAATGGCCCAACGACCCGTTTATTGAATTAAAATTTAATATTAATTCAAAATAAATATTTCCTATTAATTTTCAGCACTTTAATAAATTTTAAGTCCCTACAATTAATAACTGTCATTTTCTATCGCCCGTGTATTTTGCTAATTCAACCACTTATTTTATTCAAAATCAAATAATATCAACCACCACATCAATCAAATTAACGGTTGAAATTATGTCTTCATGTCAAAACTTTAATGTCCTTTAAGATTCAAACTTCTAATACCAATTTTAATTACCCAATTCGTCAATCACAAAATACAATTGTGATAATTTTTGTATTAAATTTAAAATAGTCATTTTCTCTTTCTTTGGGACTTAATAAATTTGGTTGTCTCTATTATAATTTTCAAAAATGCATGTGTTAAGATAAATAAGTTTATAAAATGATGCTCTTTGTGACATATGAGTTGTGTTCTAGACTTCTAGTGAGACATATAAATTTTGTGAGACATAAGGATGTAATCTTGACCGTTGTTTGATTAATTCAACGGTTGAAATTAAAGTTGGTTTTTAAATAATTGGACGGTTGGATTTACGAAAAATACGTTGGTTAGCGATCGACAGTTACCAATATCAACCGTTGAATTGATAAAAATCAGCGGTTGAGATCATATCCTTCAGTCTTACTAAAAGATGTATGCCTCCTTGAACCTTTCACTATGACCTATTGTCAAAGGTAAACTGATTTTTAAAACCATCTTAATAGGAAAAGGTTCTACAAGGACAACTAAAATCTTAGAAGACGGAAGGACCGCAACTCAACCATTGATTTCTACTAATCCAACGGTTGATATTGATAATCGTCAATCTTCAACCGATGTGTGTTTTTAGCTAACTCATTAATAAATAAATTAAAAATACCAATGATCCCAACCATTAGATTGATCATTTTAACAGTTGAAATATTATTTTTATTTCTTACAAAAAGTAAGTATCCTTCTAGAACCTAACCCCTTAATATTACCAAACATGTAATTCATATTGTATTTGTATTATTTCTATGTGATGATAGAAGGATCTTTTTATTAATTTATCTTCGCTCCACATTACTGATTTTCTACTAATACATTCACATGTTATAGTGATAAAAGGAATGTTTAATCAACAAATAAATAATATTCGTAATACATTTATTCACCATTTAATAAATACAAATTTCAAAAAATCCAACTGAGTAAAATAAAGTGCAATATGACTACTGACACTCACGCTGAAGTTTGATATCATTATTAAAAATCAAAATTCATCAAACAATCGCATATAAACAAAAATAACATCCAATCAAATAACAAACATGAAGATCATCCAATGGTTGTACTCTTTTTTGTACACTATCGATCTTAAGGCATGCAGTTTTTGCTATGACTGATAATGATCCTTTAGAGAACGAGCTCAAGAGGATGTTTGAGACATGGATGACTGATCATAAACGTGTATATTCTGTAGAAAACCGTGATCGGAGGAGATTGAACTCGCCGGAGCTCCGGCAATCACAGTTAGGGAAATTGAAGATTTTATTGATAACCGAAAATGTACATAATGGCTGTTGTATATAACAGACCAAGTTTCAGAAATTATACAAAGCACCCTGAAGTTCTACTTAATTACAATTTGACCCTTTTACTTTACAATTGAACAGAAAACAGTCTAGGTCTAAATTGCAATCTCATCCAGGTTTGAATTCAGGTCGGCGCGGATCTTCATCAGCTTCATTCGGTGGACTTGCCGTCGGACGAGCTGAGCTTGGACTGATAGGCGTAATATCCCCCCGCAAGCTCAGGCTGTGAAGAACGTTGGAGCAGTTGAGCTTGGAGCTGAGCTTGGACAAGGCGTCTGTAGGGAGTGGCTTAGTGAACAAATCAGCTGGCTGCTCGACTGATGCGATGTAGCGAGGAGAGATGAGACCATTCAGAAGATGTTGGCGGACCAGGTGGCAATCTAGCTCCACGTGCTTCGTGCGTTCAAGAAACATCGGGTTTCGTGCAATGTGAATTGCTGACCGGTTGTCACAGAAGAGTGGAGTAGCACCATCGATTGGAACCTGCAAATCTGCAAGAAGTCTGGTAAGCCAAACAATTTCACAACAAGTTTGGGCCATAGATCTATATTCTGCCTCTGCTGAAGACCTTGATATAACTGGTTGCTTTTTGGTTTTCCAGGAAATCAAGGATGAACCCAACAAGATAGCATATCCAGTGACAGACTTTCTTGTCAAAGGGCATGATGCCCAGTCGGCATCGCAGAAGGCAGTGAGTGAGAGCTGCTGATTACTGGGATAGAACAAACCCTGGCCAGGAGCTGATTTCAGGTATCTCAAAACTCTATGTGCAGCTGTTAAGTGTTCTTCTGTAGGACTAGACATAAACTGGCTGAGAGTATGTACTGAAAATGCTAGATCAGGCCTAGTCATAGTAAGATAGATTAACTGACCAACCAATCTTCTATAAGGTCCTGGATCAGATAGGGCTGGAGCAGTTGATAATGCCAGTTTGTGCTTAGTGTCCATAGGAGAACTAACTGGCTTACACCCAAGTAATCCTGACTCGTTCAGTAGGTCAAGAACATATTTACGCTGATTGAGAAATATTCCTGAGCTAGAACGTGCCACTTCAATGCCCAAAAAATAGTGTAACTGTCCAAGGTCTTTGATCTTAAACTGAGAGTCAATGAACTGCTTTATGTCACTGATAAGAGTTGAAGAAGTGCCTGTGATAATAACATCGTCAACATATACCAAGAGGGTAATAAAATCAGTAGGAGTCTTGTAAGTGAACAAAGAGTAGTCATTAAGACTAGCGCTAATAGAGCATCACTGAATTTGCTAAACCATTGTCTTGAAGCTTATTTAAGGCCATACAAGCTTTTAATTAGCCTGCAAACTTTACCATTAGATCTCTCTGATTTGTAAAAACCAGGGGGAAGTGTCATGAATACTTCTTCATTGAGTGAACCATGTAAGAAAGCATTGTTGACGTCTAACTGGTATATGGGCCATTGTTTTTGCTGCAATAGCTAAAACTGTGCGCACAGTAGCCATTTTAACCACTGGAGCAAATGTGTCTTCATAATCTAACCCTTCTTGTTGAGTGTAACCTTTTGCCACTAAACGAGCTTTGTGTCTTTCAATTGTTCCATCTGCATTCCTTTTGATTTTATATACCCATTTGCATCCCACACAGTTTTTACCAGGAGGAAGATCTGTAATAACCCATGTGTTGTTTTCTTGCAGAGCATTTAACTCATTCTGCATTGCCTGCATCCATTCTGGAGATTTGCTGGCCTGAGTATATGAAGTTGGCTCCTGGTCAGCAGATATCTGTAGAGCACGATGCTGAAATTCAGGAGAACACTCTGAATAATTCAGGTATGTGGTCAAGGGTATCTAGATTCTTTCACTGAAACTGTGTTGCATATGTAGTCATTTAGTTTTGTTGGAGGCTTATGTGAACGGGATGATTTTCTGAGGGGAGGGTTGTTGGTAGGCTGGGTAGAGGATTGGGTGGATTGTGTATTGTCTGGGATGGGTGTAGGTTGGGAAGTATTATCTGGGTTTATGGTGATGTCAGGGTAATAGGAAATATCTGGTTCAGGTGTGTAATGGGGTATAGGATTTTGTGTATTTGGGGTAGGAAAAATAGGCTTGGACTGAGTAGCAAAAGGATACACATCCTCATAGAAGATGATATCACGACTCACATGAAAACTGTGTGATCCCAAGTCAAAAACCTTAAATCCTTTCTGGCCAGAAGGATATCCCAAGAAAACACAGGGTTTAGCTCTTGGATCAAATTTGGTTTTGACAGGGGAGTTGTTAGTGATATAGCATAGGCAGCCAAAAACTTTTATGTGATCAAATAAAGGAGGTTTTCTGAAAAGTACCTCAAATGGAGATTTGTTGTTCAACTTTACTGAAGGAATTCTGTTGATGATGTAGGTTGCCGTGAGAACAGCATCACCCCAAAAACAGACAGGAATCTTAGACTGGATTTTCAGAGCTCTCGCTGTTTCCAGTAAGTGTTTGTGTTTTCTTTCAACCCTTCCGTTTTGCTGTGGACTGTATGCACACGATGTCTGTTGTATGCAACCTACTGATTGTAAAATGTAGTCAACTTAGAACTGAGAAATTCTTGCCCATTGTCTGATCTCATTATTTTCACTGGTGTACTGAACTGAGTCTGCACCATTCTGAAAAATCTGATAATCTGGTCTGCAACTTCTGACTTGAATGACATTAAGTATACCCAAGTAAACCTGGAATAATCGTCAACTATAGTCAAGAAGTATTTTGCTCCTGTCACTGTAGGAACTTTATAAGGTCCCCATATGTCAGTGTGAATGAGATCAAATGCATGTTCACTATAGGATATACTGTCTTGAAACGGAAGTCTGTGTTGTCTGGCCTGAGGACATATATCACAATGTGAAACAACACTATTACAAGCAGACTAGGAAAAAACTGTTTAAAATTCTTTGACAGTTTTGAAAATGGGATATGACCCAATCTTTTATGCCATAAGATGCATGATGCTTGGTCTCCTTTTACTGATAAGCAACTCTTTTCACCTCTCAGTTTAAGAATGTATAGCCCTTGGTCAGCATTACCAATCCATAGTGAAGTCTTGCTTGTTGGATCCTGTAAATTGCATCCCTGTTAGTAAAGACCACACTGTATTTCGATTGTCTGATCAGCTTAGCCACACTAATCAAATTAAATTTGATATCTGGAACTAGAAGAACATCTTGTAATGTCAACTGATCATTTATGATAGACTTTCCACTGTGTGTCACCATAACTACATTTCCATTAGGCATAGACACTCTGTAAGGATTTTGCAACTTTTTAACATCATGTAATAAATGTGAATAAGGGGTTATATGATCAGTAGCACCACTGTCAATAATCCAGCTATTTTCACAAATTTTAGCATGAGTTAAACAAGTTATACCTGCTGCAGTGTGTTCCTGAGGTTCACTAGATGTATTCAGAAATGCCATAAGTCTGTCTAACTGAGCTTGACTCATCTTGACTGTCTGTAAATCTGGTTTTCCATCTGTGTTATTCTGTGATCCTTCAGTAATCACATTGTTTGCAGTTGGTCTATTGCCTTTTTGGTTCTGGTTACTTCCTGACTTGTGAAACTTATGTCCAGGAGGATAGCCATGTAACTTGTAACATTTCTCTTTTGTATGTCCTTCCTTTTGACAATAATTGCAGCGCAAATTCTTCTTGTTTTTGTTGTCTTCACTCTTGGGATTCTGATTAGAACCATTCTGTCCATTGTAGGTACTCTGATTCGAAGAATTCCCTTGAGCACTGTACATAGCTGAAGCTTCAAGGTGAGATATCTTGTTAATTCCTCTCTGAACTGCATCTTGAGAAATCATAGAGTAAACCTCATTTAGTGAAGGTATAGGCTTCATAGCTAGTATCTGAGACCTGACAGGAATGTGAACCTCATTCAGACCCATAAGAAACTTCATCACTTTGTCTATTGCACGCTTATCACGCATGAACTTTGTAGACTTGCATGTGAAACCAAGACTGCATATCTCAATTGGATTTAGTGCTTCCTCCTCACCCATAGTTGAGATAGTTTCTCATGATACTTAGCAATAGTGAGTTCACCTTGCTTAAAAGCATAGATTTCCTCTTGAAGAGCAAAAATCTTAGGGCCATTTGATATAGAATACCTTGCTGCCAAATCTGCCCAAGCTTCAATAGCATCTTTAGAATGAATTAGAGAACTACCAATCTCTGGTGAAACTGAGCACATTATCCATGAGAATACGAAATTATTGCATCTTAACCACTTAGCCTGTTCAGTAGGGTTATCTGGCTTAGGACATCTTCCTTCCACAAAATCCATCTTATTCTTACACCCTAGGGACATTTCCATTGATTTCCTCCAAGTGACATAGTTGGATTCATCAATTAGGATTTGTGTAACTAGGGGAATGTTGCTATTCTCATTGTATGCAACGAATAATGGATCATTCAAAGGATTATCAACAACAGGAAATTGACTTACAGAGCCTGCTGTCATGTGTGCTGCAGGTTGGGCCATGGATGTTGATCTTCAAGATTGCCAGAAAGAAAGCTCCAAGAACTTCAAGAATTGGCAGAAACCGTGTAGAAACGGATGAAATCACAGCGGATCAGCGCAAGATTGCGTCGTTCCTTACTGATACCATGTAGAAAACCGTGATCGGAGGAGATTGAACTCGCCGGAGCTCCGGCGATCACAGTTAGGGAAATTGAAGATTTTATTGATAACTGAAAATGTACATGATGGCTGTTCTATATAACAGACCAAGTTTCAGAAATTATACAAAGCACCCTGAAGTTCTACTTAATTACAATTTGACCCTTTTACTTTACAATTGAACAGAAAACAGTCTAGGTCTAAATTGCAATCTCATCCAGGTTTGAATTCAGGTCGGCGCGGATCTTCATCAGCTTCATTCGGTGGACTTGCCGTCGGACGAGCTGAGCTTGGACTGATAGGCGTAATATATTCAAGTGAACAAGAAAAGGCAATGAGATTTAATTTTTTCAAACAAAATATTAATCGCATTGTTCGTCCTAAGAGATTTTGTAGGTACTTCGACTATTCTACTGAAGATTTTAAAAGAGTGATACTTTGTAGTCAACGAAAATGATCATCACAAAGACAGTCTACCACCTATGAATAATATTTGATTAGCAAAAAATAATGAGATTGATCAAATATTTTTGAACTTTTTCAAATTTTTATTCAAAATATATTTTAATATGATCGTTTTCTTTTCATTTTTTCTTTTTCAAGAATATTATTTTATTTATTTCCAAGTATTTTCAGATATTTTTTGCGATTTCTAATTTTCTACAATGATTCTTTATGAAGATTTAATTTGTAACAAATTTTTGTAGAGAAATAGTGACAGGATATTAATTTCTCATCTCAACACCAAGTGAAAATAAGGATCTCAGTGAAATTTTAAAATTCCAAAATATGACATTCAAAGATATATCACTTTTTGAGACGTAAAATTCAGCTTTGTGAGATTTGTTGTGTTAAAAATCCACTATTCATTACCCTATTTAAGTAATGAAAGTTCTCAAATCGATAATCAGTATACTTTTCCATCAAATTACTTCTCCAGAGAGCTTAAAATATTAATTCTATTTGGTACATGTTTAATATTTTTTAAAACAATATATAAAACAAAATAGAGGCATGTGTTTTATGTATAACTAGTAGTTTGGTGCACATTTATGTGCACTAATTAATCTAAAATATGCATAAAATAACATAAAATAATAAATATGCATTTTACCATAACTATATAATTCTATGAAATAAGTAATTATTGATTTAGGCAGGGGTAAAATGGGGATGTAAATTGTGGCTTCAAAAAGAAACTGTCAATTCACATCCTTAGGCTTTATATATAGGAAGATTACATAAACATATTATATATATAAACTATATTTTTAGGAGAATTAATTATGGCTTTACAAATATCTATCAACTCAATATCTTGTCTTTTTAAAGAATGGATAAGCTATTTTAAAAATTATTAATACAATGGAATATTAAAAATATTTTGAAATGATGCACATATTATTTTATTTTATTTGAAAAGCCCTTAAAAACCTAATTTGGCCGGGTCAATCCCAAAGTCAACGGACTTTCAAAAGCCCATGAACTTTTGAATTTCGGAAAGATCAGACCCGACTCGTTTGCTTCAAAAAAACCCAATTTTTATGTTATTTAGGATTCGGACTTAACAATTTAGGGTGAGGCCCGATGGAAACCCTACTTTGATGAATGATTTGAAACCTTTTTTGGGCTCATAGCAAGTTTTACGTTTTATACAATGATAATGACATCATTATAAAATTATTATTAAATAAAGTATAATTTAAAAATAGTTGGATCGGAAATTGGTTTAATATGTTTAACGTATGTATTCTGTCATTTTTGAAGAATACAAGTAATATTGTTGGCTTTCATATCTTATCTATACTGTATATAAAGCGGGAAGGGGTGAATTGACGGTTTCTTTTTGAAGCCACAATTCACCTTCCCAAAACACCCTCCTCAATTTTCATATTTTCATATTTGATATATTAACTACAAACCGCCTATAAACTATATTATGAAATTAAAATTATATGCACATATTTATGTGCAGAAACTACTTTATTTATAAAGCGCAAATTCTTTAATTATCAGTTATTTTTTGAAGCCACATTTTGATTTTCTAAACTACCACTGTTTTTCCACATATTTACAATGTCATAATTATCATATAATAATATTTCATTTGATTTTATATCTATACTATACATAAAGCGGGAAGGGTGATATTGGCGGTTACCAAATGAAGCCACATTTCCTCTTACCATTATACCATGTTATTATTACTTAATACTTCTTATGCCATTAATCGAAATACTTTATAATATAATAATTTATAAATATCATACATAAGTACAAATTTTAATGTAAATATATAATAAAGTAGCACAGACTATTCTGTTCATTAATACTAGTATATCTTTAATAAATAATATAAGTCAACTTTAATTACGCATAAATTTTTATGCACCAAAATACTAGTATTGTTTAATGAGGATACCACGTTTTAAACATAGAAAATATGCTTTCGTAATTTTTTTGAAAGGGAAACCTCCGCTATTGCTCTTTGAGTGTGCACTAAGTATTCTCATGATTGTGCGCAATACCTGTGAATCAGGTCAATCGCGTGCGATCACACCATCACAATGTGACAAGTTCGACCGGATTTAGGAATCTTACATTTAAAGTATTTAGTAGGAAATCGAACTCATAACCTTGTCTGATATTGTCCTCATGCCTACTCACTCAATCACCCCTTTCGAGGAAATATGATTTTAATTATTGTCAATCAATAATTTATAGTATTTTAGTTTTACTAAAATTTTGTGTGCCAATTTACTTGCGCAGAATCCCAAGTCGTTTTATTGATCTCTGTTTAAATATCTGCAACAAAGCATTTTTAATGTTTAAAACGTAATATAAATTACAGCATTGTGATTAATAATTAAAAAACAAAGAAGTTGTCCAAACTAAGAATCATGTCTTCTGTTTTTGTGTGTCGTTACACTTTTGGACTGTTTGCTTCAATAGTTATATCCTCACCACCTTTCAATCTGTTGCTCCTCAACATGCACTTGTTGAGAAAATTTGCGATCAAACTGACTTTCCGCAATTTTGTAAAAGTGCTTTAAATTCTTATTACCAAATTCCTGATGCAAATATTCATGATTTGGCATATATATCTATACATTTGGCATCTCGAAATGCTACCGGAATCGATCAAGAAATTATACGAATGAAAGATTATATTAGGAATCAGAATCAAATGCTTCGTCTTGAAGAATGTCAAGCAAATATCAGAATTGTGATAGCAAATATGCGTGAAGCAGAGATTAAATGGCGTGAAGGTGATGAACTTGGAACATTAAATTTCGCAAAAGAAAGTATTAATGAAATATATCAATGTACCTATCGAACTCCGGATGGAAGATATCCTTTGGATAGTAAAATTATTATTTTAAGAATGTTGTTGAAGATTGTTGTGACAATTTGTACTAACCCTCATGTATAATTGTGTTTCAAATGATTTGTTCTTATATTTTATAAACACAACTATGTATTATGACATGTAATGAGTTAATGAGAAACGTTCATTTGATACCCAGGGAATATTTTAAGAACCTAAAACCCAGGTAAAGCACTAAAAATCTTGTTTTTTCATTTTTGTCTTTTTCGAAAAGTCAAAGTGCACAAACGTCGGTCAAAATGTGCACACAGTTAATTTAAAAAAATGCAGATAGCTTAATTTTTAAAATGCACATTGCACATATGCAAGTGAGTTTCAAAGGAAACTACACTCATGAGTTAATTACTGTTGAAATTGTCTCTCATGTTAACTTTAAAAGCCTCTATAATGCCTAAATTTTTTGGGTACAATTCATAAATAATATTCTAATTATTAAAAGATTTGTCACAACGAACATTTTCATTCAAGTTTCGACAAGCTTCAAAGCACGCTCGCAAGGAAGAAACACTTCACGACTAAATGCCGACTAACGAAACAGTAATCCGTTTCTTAATTCTAAAGCTTTCAAAACGTGTCATTTGAGATTGAATTCAAATTTGATTTAGAGTTAGTAATGTGAAGTTATAAATCTATCCAGACCTACCGACTTAAAGCGTGTGTTAAAGAGTCGTTTTATCTTAGGCAATTCTGATAACATCTCATCAACAAATGGATACGTTTGACCAGCTACTAACTGATTTTGTGTAAAAGAATCAATTTAGTTCAGGCACCTGTGGCAACATAGACTATATCAGTGATGTCCAGGAAAAACAAACAAACTGGAAACAAAAAGATATACTGGGGAAAACTGTATATATACAATAGGTTGGTATAGAAGGTTTCTCAAATAGTATCAAAACTGCTGCTATAAACTACTGCCATCAATATACAATGGATGAAAAGAGATAAATAAGTGTGACATACCATCTGATTCGGTCGGTAAAAAAATCATTTTATACGAGTCATTTGTGATGGCTTCCCATCAGATATATCAGGAAAAACATGAACTTGGAAACAGTCTACTTAAAGTATTTAACATGACTACTGAACAACTGCATTAAATGTAAAAAAGATAATATTTTTTGAATAACATGGGAATGCCCTCATCAAGTTGGAAAGTGTGGAGAAATTTTGAAACCTCCTACTCGTGACATCATTTAAGGAGGTTATCTCTCGAAGGTGGCTTAGTAAACATGTCTTAGTTGGGTGATCAGCGGTGGAAGGAACAAAGGGAACTTGTGTCAAAAAATACATTCAACTACTATATGTTTAGTCCATTCATGATAAACAAGGTTGCGAGTAAAGTATTGCGTATGCCAGCATATTCATTGAAATCCTAGTGCCCGTGTAAATTAGAAGACTTGTATAGTCTTATAACTTTGCAACATAAATAAATTTCTTCACTTTCCAAGACACTAAAGCAGAAATATATGTTACACGCTAATCAGTTATGACGCGCACAAAGAGTATCATATAGCAAGGCTAACAGCATCAAGCCATCAAGTAAAGAAACATTTTGAATTGGAAATTACCCTGATTCCTTATAACGCTTTACCATCGGATGAATTGATTCCAGAAAACCAAAGCCTCCCGTTTCATAAACTTCATCGCCTGAACATCATTCAAAATAAGAAATCACAAAATAACACAACAATGAAAGCTAATCTTCCTTATTCATTCATTCATATTTATATTTCCTTGCCAAGTACATAACTCGCAACTCAACTCGAAACCTCGTAACATACTCTTATTTTTACTTATTTATCCGATACAATGAAAATCAAACGCTGCGGAAAGACGTCAGTTTCTTAAAATTCTCCCAAGGCTTCACCCAAACCACAGCCTCATACTTCCCATTCTTTCCATCCGCACTACTAGCCGCCAAAATCAACTTGTAATTCATCCCAGCCACAACCTGCTTCTCTCCGCCCAAAACCCTACCTAACTGCAACCTCGGCTCACCCCCTCGAAGCTTGCTGTTATGCTCCGTTAAAGCGAATTTCGCCAACTCCTGAATCTCCGGATCGTTCGCGTTCTCAATCGGTTGCCATCCGCCTAGACGAGGACCTCGTCCGACGTCCGATGCGACGGCGGATGAAGCGAGGATGAAGATCGCGAGGAGTGAGATTGAAATCGAGATCATTCTGGAAGACGCCATTTTGGTTTCGTGATGATTTTGGATTTGAGAGCGTTGGATTTAAAGCGGTTTGTTGATGTTGATATGGATGGAATTGATGATTGATGATGTTAACATCAGGCAGCGCGTAAATGATGTGTGGTGTAAATGACGATATTGCCCTTGTTGGAAGAGTCGAGAGTTTTACTTTTGTTTGCATCGGTCGACTACATAGCATTATGGCAAGGTGCGAAAACAAGTCAAGACTCTGAAATTCAGAAATGTAGTTCATATATTTATGAGTGATGTTTAGCGTATTGGGAGTTGGTGTTTTAGTGTGTATCGAGTTTTCATATTAAGATAAGTGTGATAAAGATTGCTAAGTATGAGGTGACCTGTTTAGTGAATGAAGGTTTTGGAGCGTGAGCGGATCAAGATGGTAGTGGGGAGATGGGCGGAGACCAAATGTATGGAGTGATAAATTGCAAACATACATTGAATCAATCCTCAGTTTGACCAAAAAATCGACTTACAGGTCATGATTCATAATTCAATGAATACTTTGCAATTACCAATCAATTTATCGAGTGAGACAACTTGTCAGCTGACATTCCTTATTATTCAACATGGAGTTCCCGACTGCTTTCTTTATTTTAAGGCATAAATTATCTTTTGTTTCACAGAAGACTTTGATGGACGGATTTCTACTACGAAATGGGTACAATTAGACATCCGATTTGTCCGTAATTACTTTTTAATTCATGTCCTCGTATATGATTGTTTTCATTAAGTTATAAGAATGATATTATTTTGTCAATGCAAGTTGAGTTTCCTTTGTTTTATAACTAGTATGTTGGTGCACAAAATTTTATGCACTTGTATGTTCCCCGTCTCGAGATGACATTGTTATATACGAGCCTGTGTAGTGTCCTATCACGATACCCGAACGACTTGCACTTTGCCTCTACTTTACCTATAAAATGAGATTTTTTTATTATAGTAAATATTGAATGTATCATATGGATCCATCTATTTTGGTAGACTCATGAACTCCCTCTTGCATCCCTTAATTGTATTTTATTCAGTTCACCATATTGCACCACAACATTGCACTTGTCACGTGCATGTCACGTGCAAATACATGTGCAACTCACATGTCTCATTAATGTATTGGCACAATCTGGTGCATTGAAAAAAATACAATCAGCGGATGCAAGAGAAAGTTCATGAGTCCACCAAATTAGATGTCCACATGATACCATTTCATAGTAAATATGGATGAACGATAATGAAAAACTTTGATGCTTTATCTCCACTCCAGTTATATACATCCATTACTTATTCATTGTTTTCTTGATATACTAACAATAAATAATTTTTGGGATTACTTCGCCTAATAATTTGAAATCACAAATATGCATGCACTAGAATGTAATACAACTTTCAAACCTTATGAATATTTTCTTGGCGCACAAAACAATATGTGCATATTTATACTATAAAGTACTCAAATATATAATATAAATTTTGAAATAGTGTTTAAATAGTAATGGATGATAACCGTAGGGGTATTATGAGACTATGTGTGTGGCTTCAATCTAGTATCCGTCAATAGCAAGCTTCCCCTATTATATATGGTATAGATTAGTCATAGCAATTACTTAAGAACAAAATCCTTGAAGTTTGTCTTCTATAAAAAACCTCATTATACTCTTTATATAACATGGCTTTCCTCACTTTTATGTAATTTGCTAATCTCAAATAATATATAATATAAAAATAATTAAATAAATAAAATGGAGATCAACTGAGTAGAGTTAGAATCAAGGAGGACAAATGATTATGATAAGACGGAAGGACATAATCTTAGCCGTTGATTTGATTAATCTAACGGTTGAGATTAAAGTTGGTTTTTAATTAAATAGGCGGTTGGATTTGCAAAAAAAACACGGGCGGTTAGATTTGACGGTTATTTTTTTGATTAAATCTCACCCGTTAGCTTATTAGTAATCAACGGTGGAGATTAAGTCTCACATAAACTTACTAGTCCTCCTAAAACTTCTTCCGAACTGAGTATCTTAGTCAAATAAAGTTGAAACAATTATTTGTTCATTGTGCCTTAAAAAATAGATGCATGTAGGGATCATCAGTTGATCTGTGGATCAAAAGGCCTTTAGGCCAGTCCGGACTCTACCGGTTACTAACCCTACGCGGCCTCGAAGCTAGCCTTTTCTCGGCCCAACCCTAAAGCCTAGGGCGGAGTAAGGGTCAAGAAAAAAGATCATGACCCGATCCTCTGACCTAGCCCTTACCCTTCCTTTACTCTGCCTTTACCCTGCTTTTACCCAACTCTTATCCGGTCATGACCCTATCCTAGTATATGAATAAATGCACTTTTATTCATTTTTTATTGATTGAGAATGATCAAAAAATAATATAATTTATTAATCGTGTATGACTAAGCAGTATATATTTATTAATATATCAAATCAATATATAATTTAATAAATTTTCAAAAAATTATACTAATTTTTATATATATCTTGACATGATCCGATCTTAAAACCCTGCCCGTTCAACCCTTTATTTACCCAGTCCTCTGGGGACCCTTAGAACATTAGAATTTTCAACGACCCGACCCAGTCTGATCCTAAGCCCTTCAAAGGATACACGAAAAAACTCTAAAAGCCCACCCTATCCGCCCCATTGTCGAACACTAGATGCACGTAGTTTACTCAAATTCTTTAGCACTATTGTTGATATTTTAATAACTATTGACAAAATTAATTATATGGACTTTCCGATCCTAGATATTTGTGATAACTATTGCAAAATAAGATTAAATATTTAGAGCACGTCATATGCAACGTTAAATGCGGAAAACATATTATTTTGTAAGAGTAGCGACCTATCGGTTAGCCACTCTGTCGTTGGTCACAAATGTCGATGATTCAAGTCTTCCGTGTGCCTTTCCGCCTTAAGTATGAAATTTGTCTAGTCCTAAAGCGATTTGGAATCATTTGCATGAGAAAGTTGGTTTTACTTTTGACAAATACAATTACATGCTTCTACTCTTAATAAGAACACCATTATATCATTTATTCATTCTCAAAATAGTCTATTAAAATAATGTGTTATTCAAGATAATATTATGTTGGAAAAATACCATAGATAAATGAATGTCTCATATATCTAACAATTACAAGTTATTTTCCAACACTGTCTTTAAAGCAGTGATTTTAAATGGGCAAGTCGTGGAATACAACAGTGAATCAAAATAAAGAGTCCCTAACCCCTAACACATACGATGATGTTTTCTCATTTCTTGTCAATCCATAGTATTGAAACCTTGATTTTGATAGCATTCATCTCTATGTTGTCAAATGGTGTAACCTCACAAAACATGGTAATTGATTCCATTTGTAAAAGAACTAATTTTTTCGATTTTTGTAAATCAACTCTTAGTTCACATTCACAAATTAAAGGGGCAGATGTATTCGATATGGGTTATATTTCTATAGACTTGGCAACTACACAAAATACTATTGCGATTAATTCTTTAAAAAATTATATTACGTTTAATACTGATTTGAGGAAACTAGACGTTCTTCATGCATGCAATAATACCTTGTATTTAGTGGAGCACAATATGTCATCTGCAAAAGTGTTTTGGCGAGAACTGAATCTTGATGAAGCCAAAAGTGCCGCAACAACAAGTAGTGATGCATTACAAAAAACATGCTTTTATAAATTTTCGACAAGGAAGCAAGGTCTTCTCGAAAAGAATATTCACAATTTAATTCGTCGTGTGGAAATGGTTGAGGCAGTATGTGACTTTGGAATAAATCCTATTGATCCATAGACAAGTTAGATGTTCAGGTTTATTAGAGGTACTTTTTTCGAACACTACACTCTTGTCCAATATACTAAGTTCTCGAAGAAGGTTTTAACGGACGGATTTCTATTATAAAATGATTTTAATTAAATTATCTAACATGTCCGTCATTTCTTAAATTACTTCTTCATTTGTAAATGTTCACATTAAGTAATACAAATTAATATATTTAATTAGGGATAAAATGTATACTATATTTGAATCAAAATTAAGACCATGCTATTTTTACAATATTGTGTCCATGCTATTATATTGTGTTCATGCCATTCTTTCAATATTGTGTCCATGCTATTTGTAAATTAATTTTTCACTGCGTGACACTAATTCACCTTACATATATGTCTGTTAGTCCTCTTTTGCCACTAATTTTTGAGCACAATGTTTGTCAAGGTGATATTGATCTGATCAAGTTTTTATAACTGATTTGGGAATCGATCTGATGTAATGTACCTGCGTCGAAGAACACTACTAGGAAAACCCTGAAAACTTTTATTAATAATTAAAATCAATTGTCTAACAATGTAGCAAACTTCCCTTTAAAAAAGGAAAACTCGAAACTCTAAAACAAAATTCAGAAAATATTCAAAAAACATTAAAATATAAAATAGTAAATGGGCTTAAAAGCCCGAAACCCTGATGGGCTCGTCATTCTCTTCGAAACGAGGTATTGTGAGCCTAGTTCTGACACCGGAAGCCTAAAAACTGCTAAAATACACGGCTAACATGCCCCTTCTTCAGGTGATCCCATTTTCCCCCAAAAACTCAGCGCTCTCTATTCTGTATCACAATCTGAGATGATTAATAATAGTTTCAAAGCATTATATTTTTTAGAAGACTATTTGACAATCATGTAAAAAATTCCTATGATAACTATCATGTTTGAATCTCTATTTTTAAATATTATGCCTAGGAATTGGCCACAAATATGAAACATACTAGCTATGGCTAGTTTCACATGAATATATATGTGGTTTGAGTTTTCTTAGTCGAAGTTCCTCTTTTCGTTCGCTTACGTTAATCTCCCGAAAGACGGCTCACGATCAATCTCCTGAATGACCTAAATATATGAATCAATGATCCTATCGGTCCTCTCCGGAGTAACCCGAATATATAAGCCCTTCCCGAGTTCTTTCTTAGCGTAGGGTGTTTGTATGTACTTTTTCTTTGGCTCGGTGTGTGTTCTACTCTTCAGGTTTCATTCCTTTATATAGTGATAAGTAGGAGAATCCATGTATAACTAGTATTACAAAATCTTTATTTGCTAATAAATTCTTGATAGTTTTTAGGAAACTCGTTCCTAAAATCATTTTTGTCAAGATTTCCTTTTTTTTGCTAATCTTCAATTAATATTTCCTTATCTTTTAAGAAATATGTCTTCGATCTAAATTCTAATGCATACTTAGAAATCCTAGAATGCTTTGAACTTCCTAAAGCGATTAGAAATCTGCATATATTCTACGATAGGGCACAGCCTATGTAGTCTACATGTATGTTCCTATCGCAACATATTTGATCTTCTTTTGTGATCAATCTGTTTGTCTTTATGTGCATCATTTGGATGTCCTGTCGTAGCCTTTTATCTATATGAGTATCGTGAACGCACCCTGTCGTAGTCAATTTGTGATCTTCAAGTGTGACAGCATCTATACTACTCCATCTAAGACATCGTCTTTACGTTTTGCCAAACATAACATATTTAGATGTTATACTAAGTTCAAGATAGAAGCTAAACAGATGCTACATTACATATTCACTCCCCCTTTTTTGACATAAAAACTAACAAGGTTATAACTGAGCTTTAACTTACTTTGGCTTCCGTAGTCATAGCTTTCTTTGACTCCTCTTTCTATGACATGGTCGCTAGATCTGAACTGAATAGCTTACTCTCCCTAAATAGCAGACTTTATTCTGTTGAAACTTGTGTCTTTGTACACGCCTTCTTTGAAGTAATCTTTTACAGCAAGATAACCTTCTTTTCCACCAGCGCGTCACATCATATATGTAATTTTTTATTTATGATAGTTGGGTGCTTTAGTGCGACTTGTTAAGTTCATATACTCCTAAAGGAGGTCTAGGTGTGTCATAGCAGCAACATTATCCCTCCTTAAATTGATGCTCGATGGTACGAATCTTGATTGCATCCTTCTATGATAAGGTGGTAGTTTTGGCTTGTAATAGGTCTGATATAGGGTATAATACTTTTGTCTTGCTTTAGCTCGATGACCATGAAATTATTGCTTCACATAACGTTGATTAGGCTATGACAGTTCAATGTTGTTTGTGCTGATATTCTCGTCAAGGCTATCACTTTACAACATGTTGCTTGTCATTGGGTATAGGCGAATCAATCTTCTTTCTCTTGTAGGACTACATAAATTCAGGGCACTTTTTTGAATGTGTCTTAGCTTATGGCAATAATAACAAGCATGAGGGTTCTTGGTCTTCACCTTCTCAGATTGCTCCTTTGTGCCTGTCTCAGGTTCCTCAGTCTTGTCAAAGGTAGTGCCTGGTACAAACATCATGACATTGGTTGTAACTTGATCTTCGAAACCAAGTCCTGGTTTCTCTAAACCGAAACTTCGTGCAACTAAGATATTATTTAAGTCCTTAGTTTCTTTGTTCATCATGCTCAAATACTTCTGAACTCGATCTAGTTCGGCTTTAGTCACACAATGTTCTTCCTTTTCCTGCTTCAACCTCTCTTCAAGGTATGTCCCATTCTGCATCAACTATAGTTTTTCATCCTTCAATGCTTTAGCTAATTTGTCCAACTTTGAATTAGTCTTCACGGCTACCTCCCACATCTTATATAGCTTAGTGAACTTCTCAACAATCAATTTTTCAGAGGTCTGCATCAGCGTCTTGATCAATATTCTATACGTCAAGTATCCCAATACAATTGAAATTCTGCAGTCGCATATATACTTGTTCCTATACGCTGCTTACTTAGTCACATAATCACTTATTACTTAGTACAGTCTATGACAATGTTAGTGTTGTCTACTTAATGCAGCCTTAATAGTTTATCGTAGATTCAACTACGATACAGTAAAGACACTGAAGATTTGTTAACGAAGTTTAGAACCAAACATTCGTAATGTTGGGGAGTTCTTTGGACTCAATGAAAGCGCAATTCACTAATATAGTTAGTACAACATACACAAGAATCCCTCATGTCCGACCTACATTACATATCACTTGAATATGCAGCATAAGTCCCCTATTGGTGAAGATTCCTCTTCTCGTTCGCTTACGTCAATCTCCCGAATGATGTCTCTCGATCAATCTCCCGAATGACCTGAATATATGATAAATATCCCGAATGACTTGAATACTCGGTGCGTGTTCTCCTCTTCAGGCTTCGTTTCTTTAAATAGTGCTAAGTTAGAGAATGATTGTAGAACTAGTGTTACCAAATCCTACTTTAATAATAATTTCTCAATAGTTTTTAAGAAACTATTTCCTAAATTTATCTTTATCAAGATTTCCTTTTCTTGATAATCTTTAATTAATACTTCTTTATCTTTTAGGGATATATCTTTAATTTGATATCTAGTCCACACATAATTAGAGATCCTAGAATGCTTTGAACTTTCTAACCGATTAGGAAATCTGCATCTATTCTACAAATGGGGCACTGTTTGCCTGTTGTAGACACATTCTAGTTGTTTTCTTCTGCAAACCACAATATGTCTGCCTTGTGTAATCTGCATGTATGTTCATGTCGTAGCCTTATATCTGTCTCAGCAACGTCTGCATACCCTGTCGTAGCCTATTTGTAATCTTCATCTGTGACAACGTCTATTCTACTCTATCTATGACAGCGTCTTTACATAAACAAATGACTTTAAGAATATATTTTGAAATTGATGTTCTTTATGTTCTCTGTTTAAGGAGAAATGTACTTGTAGAACAACAAATTACCAGAGACCGAGGCTGTTTTTCTTTTGTTTGAAAATTTGCCTTGGCAAGTCCTCAGTACTTGTTATATGACCTTAGATTTTTCTGTTTCTAGGTCTTCAGGTGTTGGGATTGTATTGTCAACAAGAACAACGAATATGGAGGTCGGGAAATTATTGTTTTATACAGTCAGTGTAGTTCTGTGTTATTTATATGGCTGACTGAATTGTGAACCACTTTATGCGATCGCCACCCGTTCAATATAATCGAGGCCGCAACGGTTTTAACAGACCCAGATCATAACGATGTCTGAGCATCCATTAGCAAACATAACGTGAGAGGCTGTTTGGAATAGTGGGCACATCAGTGAAAGCCTGTTGTCTTGTGCTGAGCAGTTGTCTGAATCTTTTATATCAATGCAACCTGCCAGCTCCTAGATTCAGAAAATACAATCTATTGCTTATATAAGATAATGGCTCTATGCACTCTAGTAAGCAGGTCAAAAGTGCAGCAACAGCAAGCTATCCATTTAAATATTATACACCTAAGGAAACTTTGTATTAACCCAAGTATAATCATCCTTAGAAAGGACCTAATGCTTCCATTGCATGATCTAGTCACAGATAAGTTAGCAGCTTTATTCACCTAGCAGACTCATTGTTGAAGCAAGTGGTGGCTTTTCAGAGTTTCATATAATCCCAAAGCCGAAATGCTAGGGCAGCCAATGAGGTCCTGAAGCTTTGAGTTGCAAAGTATAGCCATTGGGTTGGACGGATCCTGAAGGAAAGTAGAGAAATTTTTAAGTACAACTTGTCAACGGACTTCATATGCTTCGGTCGACAACAAAAAGGATCACATTCCTACCTCTAAATGGTTGTCTTTGATGTAGTCCCAAACTCGCTGTATGGCTTCTGCCTGAGTCATATACTTCTTTTTGGTGCCCAAAAATCTAACAAGTGCTTCAGATAGCCTAAACTGAGACTTACAAGCCTTAACACCTTCAGGAACCGACTCCACTTCTACCTTAAGTTTCTTGGCTTGACTAGACTCTTCTGAAAGCAACATAGAGAGATGAAACTTGGAATTTAGACAAATATCTAAGCAGATATCTGAAGTCAAGAAAAATATACTTGATGGGTCAAGGGGAATAATGTGCTTCGACAGCAGCTTATTCATTTTGAACATATCGGTGGAATCCGTCTCAAACACTATGCGCAGAGCATCATCACAAATTATATTTCGCTTGTTGCTTGGATCCTGAAGATTATTTTTCTTAATGTATGCCCACAGCTGCTTCACGATCTATAAAACAACATAAACCATCCTTCGTAAAAAAGAACATCAAATAAACTGGTAATTAGTATCAAACTAGTATGTGTTTAATGTACAAAATTGGCTACAATAGTTAGGGCCTAAGATGGAACCTCAGTTCTTGGTAAAGCTGGCTGGCCGACCACAACTTGTAATTCAGGGGTGACGCCGCAAATTTTGTTCAAGCCACCAGGACCACCTTTTCGTTTAGCCACGCCTAGGCCTGGAGTACTGCAATTCATTAGCAAATGTCAGGGCAGGGCCATATGACTTTCTGAATCCCAAACATGAGTTGCAGAGTTGTTCGACCCTACTTACGTCTTTATATATATATGATCAATCACGGCAAAAGGCAGATAAACTCAAGAAGTGTATCACTACAAGAGCTAAACAGTCTTAAGTAAAAATTTCAGGGAGAATGTTGGTTCTCCCATGCATGGACATTTACTCAATTTTATCCAATTTCATATAAATCCATACCGCGTACATACATATAATCGCCTCTGCCCCAATGTGCCAAAACATCACTGGAAGCAGACTCATACTATCAATAACAAGCTATAAAAAACAAGTAACACGTGCACAGAAGTTTAAACCAAACATTCACTTCAGCCTCTACAGGAACATCGGAATGCCTCCATAAAGATTTCGTCAGCACTTGCCTTTGGTTGGACTTGAAATTTCAATGCCAAAGGATAAATTTAAAAATTTATGCAACAGATTTTGGGGAGTTTAGCTATACCAACCAAATCAACAACAGCTACACCCACCATGTCTGCAATTGAAACCCTAAACCTAACAACACTACCAAACACCCAAATTCACAAGCAAAACAACAGAAAGATCAAACCTTTGTTTCCCAGCTGCTCCTCCCTGCACATTCCCATCAATACCCACATCCCGGACAGCCTCCAGAACCCGCGGTTGGGGCTGCACCTCCAGTGAAGACACAGGAGGGCATTCAAAGTTAAGATCTTGACATAACTGCTGAACATGGAACTCCGGAGGAAACCGAGGGCCCTCATTTTGAAACTGCTGAAATGGGTATTGCTGGCTCCGGAACGCAAAATGGTTGAGCTGGTTGTTGTAATTAATCGCCGGAAGCTGCTGCGGCGGCGGAGGTGGACGGAGGAGGAAGTTAATGTGGTTGCGAATGAAGTCAGTTTTGTGTGAAAGATTGTGACCTAGCTTAGCTTCAAGCTGCGATACGACGTCGTTGAACGTCGTACCTGCGTTTGGATTCAAGTGGCGTAACAGTGACACGACAGCTTCTGCGACTTCCTGGTCCGACGCCATTGCTGCTGCTGCTCTCATATACTAATAGTCGACCCCACAAGTTAATTTAAAAATTGAAACTTTTTTACCTCTGAAAGTCTTTCGCTCTCTCTAGCTGCTGTCTGCCATTAATGGAGCAGTGAAGAAACAGTTTGTCTGTAAATTTTGGTTTTGGAGTATGTCAGGAAAATGACATTTTTACCCTTCTGTTGAAAATGTAACTTGATGATGAGAGAAGTAAATAAACAATTTGTGATAAAAATTGGAGGAAAGATAAACAAAAAAATCGATTTTAGAAATGGAGATATCTGTAAAAGCATGAGATATTTAAACTTGAGAGATGGTATTACTTAATTTCAATCATTAAATTTAAATAATTTATATATTCAATTCAAAAAATTAAATTAAATGGACATGTCAATTTTGTGAAACATAAAGACGTATTTTGGCTGTTGATTTGATTAATTCAATGGTTGAAATTAAAGTTGTTTTTTAATTAAATGGACGGTTGATGATTGACGAATAGCAATATCAACTGTTGGTTTGATAAAAATCAACGGATGTACTTCCGTCTTACCAAAATATGTTTGTCTTCCCAGAACTTTTCACTATTAATGAATTATGAAAATTATTAAATAAAAATTATTAGTATCAACAATTGTATTATCTATACTACGATTTCTTTTGGAGTCATAATTCATTTCCTTATAATTAGGCTTGCACATCCGACCCGGACCGGATCGGCTTAAGTCGGTCCGAAAAGACCCGATGATCCGAAAAATGTTGTTACGTTGGACCGAAGACTGGACCGGACCGAAACTATGCGGTTCGGGTTAAATCCGGTCCGGTTCCAGGTTGGACCGGAAAACCCGATTTCAATTTTCTCATTTTATATTTATTATTTGATTTTGTTTAAAATAATAAAAAAAAGTTATATCAATACAGAATAAATAATTAATTCATGGAATAAGTTCTAGGAGTACATACAAGTTTTTGTGAGACAGAAGGACATCATCTCAACCGTTAATTTCAATTCATCCAACGGTTGATATTGATAACCGTCATTCTCAACCGCCCGTGTATTTTGCTGATTCAACCACTTATTTTAATTCATAATTAATTTAATATCAACCGTTAGATTAATCAAAATGAACGGTTGAGATGATTTTTTTGTCTTACATAATTTTAATGTCCCTTAAGAACCAAACTCATTAATTCATTATATTCTAGTGGAGTTGATTTAGACAAGTATCCTTTAGGTTTCAAGTTCGTCTAGGTTAAGGAGTATAATTTTAATTTCAAAAAATATTTTATTATTTCATTTAAAAATAATCCGGTCTAACCCGGACCGGACCGAATATTTCTGGTCTGGACCGAGACCAACCCGAAACCCGGAATTTGTTAAATATGTGACCCGAAGACAGACCCGGTACCGGTCCGAGTTTGGACCGACCCGAAAAATTCCGGTCCGGATTCCAGATCCGGTTCACTTTTGTGCATCCCTACTTATAATACCCTTCTCTCAATAATTAATTACATAAATATATGTAAATGCATTTATAAACTTTATTGCAATATATAATGCACTAGGGATAAGATTCAAGGAGGATATTTAAGTGAGACAAAAGGATGTCATCTCAAAGTTGATTTTCTTTCATCCAACGGCCGAGATTAATACCGTCAATCCCAGCCGCCACGTGTTATTTGCTAATACATAATAAAATTAATTAAATCTACTTTTGATCTTAATCGTTGGATTAATTAAATCAACGGTTGAGATAATATCTCTATCTCTCATAATTATTAAATGTCCTCTAGAACCTAACCCTATGCACTAATTGTATATTAAATAACCAGAAAAATGACGGTGAAATCAATTAAATATATGTTTCTTTCAAACATTTTTCATCAAAATAAAGGGTTTTTTGCCGAAAACCACCCTCACAATAGTTCATTTTTAACGAAACCACCCCTTCAGGTTTTTTTTGACATTCCCTTCAATTCAAAATTCATTTAATCATGACACCTCATCGCCGGTTTCGGCGTCTTTTGTTGAAAAATTGATCATTGACTATGATTTAAATCCAATTTTGACACAAAGAAACTAATCTAAAAACATCATAAACTCAAAATAAAGTTAAATGAACGTTAATTAAGATTAATTTTGACAATTTTTTTTTGATTTGTTGAATATGTGGAGGTAAAAAATTGGGGTTACGGTTTTGGATGATCAGTTCTTCAATTAAATAAGTATGAAGTCAAATTAAAATTTAATGGTTAATATATGGATGGAGAATTTTGATTTACATCATTGTCAACTAAGTCAACAGCTAATTTTCCGGCAAAAGACGCCGGAACCGGTGGTGAAGTGTCACAATTCAACAATTTGAACTGAAGTTGTTTATATCAAACAAAATTGAAGGTGTGCTATCGTTAAAATTGAGCTATTGAAAGATGATTAGCGACAAAAAACCTTAAATAAATTATATTTGTGCAGTCATAAAGTAAAAAAACCTGATTTTTTTAAATGAAACTCTTTCCCTGTGGAAAGTTATGGAAATATTGTAAAATGAGTTTTTCTAATTTTTCTCTGATCCATCAAATAGACACTTTCATTTTTCTTTAAAAAAATTCAACCCCTTAAACTATTCACGAACCAAACAAAGCCTCAGTATAAGTAAGACTAAAAGTAATAATAAGTTTTCTAATTTATAAGTGAAATGCAGTATGCATCGATTATCGTGATGTATCGATTAATGAATTGTCAAAAATTATCCCACACAAATTACTCTGTTTTAACTTTTAATAATCTTATCTTGTCCGGAAGCATTTTGATAATTTCAAATAATTACCAAAATACTGCCACTTATGTCCCATTTTTACTCAATTTTACCACGTAATACGGTCCAATAATTCAATATGCACCAACTCCCGGTATACCAAGCATCTCTCGTGGGCTATTCCCAAAAATTACAAATGTCTTAATAATCCTCCTTGCTCAAGGAATTACCAACCCCCAACTAGTCAACTAGACAACCAGTCATCTGCTTGTTGAGGAAGATTAACAACTCATTCAAAGCTTACATTGCACACTTCTAACTCACTACATAAATCAGTAATCTACCTCATCTTATTTTCATCCATCAGACAGACATCTCTAACACATACTAATGTCTCAAAACTCAAGAAAGATGCAGCCACAACAGCTTCCGACACTTCCTGAGGATATCCTTCAGAACATTCTTTCTCGACTGCCAGTCAAAACCCTAATGAGATTCAAATGCGTAAGCAAGTCCATTCATTCTCTACTACATGATCCAATGTTTGTTAAACTGCATCTTGACATGAGCAACACTAGTAAGCAAAGAGTCTTTGTCAGTACAGATCCACCCCAAATCATTTCGCTCGATGAAGAAAATGGTATGACCCTTACTATGCCTGTTGAGTACCCTTCATTAATACCTGCTGATGATCTTGAAATAGTTGGATCGTGTAATGGATTGTTATGCGTAATGGTTGCGGAAATCGACGTGTTCGATTGCAGATTCGTTGTATGGAATCCCAGTACCAGAGTTTGCAGGGAGCTTGCGAAGCCCGAACCACTTCTAGCTAATTTTCTAGATACAGTACCCATATATGGATTTGGATATGATTCTTCGATCGATGATTATAAGATCATCAGAGCTGTAAGTCCTTACAAAATGGCTCCAAAAGTACAACTCTTGAAATTTGTAACTTAAAAGACAATGTTTGGAGAAAGATGCAAGCATCTCTTCCTTGCATCCTCACTGATAACTATTGGAGAATGATTGAGCCCGACTTTCCTGGCACATTCTCCCGCGGCGCAGGAGTTTATGCAAATGGAGCCATACATTGGCTACAAAAGCGAGATTTAAACACCAACTTCCATGGATCAGATATTATCCTCTCATTCAACTTGGCTGAAGAGAAGTTTGAAGATGTGATTCCACATATAGAGTACAATAAAGAAGACTCCAACCCAAGCGAATTGCTAGCTTTTGGAGGGAACTTAACTACAATAATTGACAAATGGAATAAAAGTGAATATGAAATTTGGGTTATGAAAGAGTATGGCACGAAAGGCTCGTGGACGAAGATTGCAACAATGCCAGATCACCCGGGGCATTTATTCGTAGATACATATATGGGCTTCTGGCTTGTCCCGTTTCTATCTCGCGCAGATGGATGTTTGCTGGTGGACATGGCTGGCGAGGAGGTATTGATGTATGATCCGCGAACAAAGATCTTTAGTAAAATTGAGCTTGGAAACAATGAAAGTATGTTCTTGGTACAAGAATTTGTGGAGAGTCTTGTCTCTCCTCATGGAATCTGAAATGAGCTTGATGCATTGTCCAACGATGTTAATAACTTGTGCTGTTTTATAAATCCCAGTCATGGAAATTGAACAAATTTGCATCAAAGTTATTTCTTTTGATTTCAATTTATGTAATGTAATCTATCAAAAAAGTGAAATACCTCCCCCAAGTCTTATTAATTTATAAATAAAATTGTTGTGAAAACTAAATAACACACATTGAAAATTGGTGCTTAAAATATCCAATTTTTGACTAAATTTGATTTACAGCCTGTAAATGTTAATCTTTGTCTTGAAAAAACAGTAAAAATGTGACTCTATTTCTCAATTAGGTTAAGTTCAAGATCGTCGCGTTTGATAATATGACAGTTAAAATTAAAATTAATTTCTATTAAATGAGTAGTTGTATTTGTAGTGTGTGAATTTTACCGTTTTATTTGAATTATATCTCATTCATTGTGTAGTTCTACTGTTTGTGGTAGAATTTGCTCCAATTGTTGTTATGACAACTTCTGTGGAAACGTGTTAGTAAGTTTCGATAGTCTTTCGAATGGAAGTAAAGTACTGAAATTAAAAGCACTGACACATATATTATTTTGTAAGTCACTTCGGGATAATGTGTCCGTACGTGTGGGGAGTTATCCCAACGATCTCACATATATGTGTTTATGGTCTCCACCGATCCACCAATGCACAAAGCATAAGACTCGCAGAAATGAAATCTGGGTCATGAAAGAGTACGGCGGGAAGGGCTCGTGGACTTAGCTCGCAACCATACCAAAAGATCCAGTTTTGAACATGTAGATTCATTTAAGGGAGACTGGTTTGTCCCATTTTTATCCTGCACTAATGGATTTCTACTGGTAGACATTGATGGGACTGAGGTATTGATACATGATCGGCGAACAAATTTTTCTAGTAAAATCGAGCTTGGAAACAATCAAAGGAGGTTCTTTGTACAAGAATTTGTGGAGAGTCTTATCTTTCATGGAATCTGAAATGAAATGAGCTCCAAATAAGAGTATTGAGTATGCACTGTGTAAAGATGTTCCATGACTTTTGCTGTTTTAGTGTTTTGTAAAATCCAACTCATGGACTTTGAGAAAATTTGCTTCAAATTAATTTATGTTGATTTATATTTTTGTAATATACAATCCATTTAAAAGGAAAATACATGTCCCATGTATTATTGTACTTTATCATTAAAATTGGTGTGAAAACTAAATAATACACATTGAAAATTGATGCTTTGAAGAACCAATTTTTGACTAACCTAGTAATCCGATTTATTTACAGCCTGTATAATTTAATCTCTATTTTGAAAAATTAGTTAAAATATGATTTTATAGCTACAATGAAAAGATCAAGAAAAATAATCAATTTTTTATAAGAACGTAGTATACTATCTCAACCATCAATTTTAAGAACAAGCACATAAATTTCAAAATCAAAAAATCGTCAAATGCAACTGTCTGTGTTATATTATGCACTCACATTGTACACGATGTTGGACTACAAGTTTGTCTCATCATATTATAGATGTATTTTTAGCGATATGTATACCATCTTCACTTGCTTTCTGAACCTCCTTACCGTAAAAAGAATCTATCAGCTTCAATTTGTCTTTTCAGAAACTCTTTAATGCCTATTGTCTCGAAGAATAATGAAAAATCAGTCTTCTACTTCAAACTCTTAATCGATCTATTGTTCAATTACATAATAAGATTCAAATTTTTAGGTTGGCCACATTGTACTTTCATCTATTCTCCGTTGATTAGCCACATCGATCGTAGCGTCATTTGTTCGTTCAATCTGATCACATACTCAGCTAAGACGTGGACATCCACCACATGTGTTGTTGGCTGGTCCATCGTGGTTCGATGGTGTGTCTACTGATGTGTCGTCTCTGCCATTCACACTGCCTTGATTGTTACTGCATCGCTTTTGCTGCTGCAGAGCCACCTCTCCTACTATTGTGCTAGTTTTGTCGTTATGTTGCCTCTGAGTATATAGTAAAAAACATATTTAAAAAATTGATGATAACTATTTGAAAATAGCTCCAATGACGTAACGAAACCATGAATTGTCAATTAACAAGTTAGCATATCAATAACTAATACTAGTATATAGTAAGGTTTTAAGAGGACGATAAATAAATGTGAGACTGTGAGACATGATCTCAACCATTGAATACTAATAATCCAACATGTGAGATTTGATTCAAAAAATAATCGTCGATCTCAATCGCTAGGGTTTTTTGTAAATCTAACCGTTATTATATAAAACCAATTGTAATCACAACCGTAGATTAATATAATCCAACGATTGATATTAAATTCTTACGTCTCACCATTCTCTTGAACTTTATCACTACTAGTATACACTACTTCCAAAAAACTTCCGAAATTACCATCAAAATCAATCAATAAATATAATTACTCTCCGTCCTCTCACTAGAATCAATCCCGAGGGCCCCTTCCCCCACCGTTCTCCTCCGCTGCTGAGTCTTGCAGGACGGATGGTTCAGATCTGGTGTTTGCGAGGTGGACTTCGTGCCTGGGTTCGTGGGCGGCCAGTTTGGGTTGTCCGTGTATAACTCTCTTCCTCGGTGAGCATGCCCGGCTGGTTCCCCATCACAATCTTTCACCGCCGGCTTTCTTCACCGATGCTTTGCCTTTTGTTGCCGTCTTGTACGGCTGAGTTTGTGGTTTTGTTAGCTATCCAAATCTGTGGCGGCTGTCGGATTTGGGGGTTTTGCTTTTCGGGTGGCGGTTGTCGGATTTGGGGGTTTTGGTTTTCGGGTGGCGGCTGGTTTTGGTTGTGGTATTGCGGCTGTCCGTCGCCTGGTGGTTTTTTTGGCTGTTTGGTCACCGACTTCAGTGCCCTGTGTTTTTTGGTCTGTTTAGTTGGCTCAGGGTGGCTCTGGCCGGTTGTCTGTGTTGTTTTGCTCGTCGTCGGTGGACGTCGTCGGCTGGGTCGTCTGTTCGGGTCGTTCTGCAGTCGTCTGGGACTTTGGTGGTCTGTTGCCTGTCTTTTTTTTGAAGTTCCCGACGTTCAGCTGCAATCTGCGGGTTATTGTACAGTTTTGATGTTGTTGTTTGTTCTTTTTTGCAATCTTCCGGATTGTGTTTCTGGGGGTTGAGCTTCGGGTCGTCAGGGTGGCGGCCGCTTTCTGAGGTGGTGGTGCACCGGCGGTTTTCCGGTTGCTACGTGGCAGTTTCATATGCAACGGTGCACCGGTGGTGTTTCACGTGGCATTTTTGGTTGCTTGATACGTGGTTGTTTCCTATGGTTGAGACGTGTGCAACAGGCCACGTGGCACTCTTTTTTGATTGTTTTAGTTTGGATGCGTGGCACTTCTCTGGATGTTGTTATCTGATTCTTCAATGGACACGTGTCCTTCTCTTCTTCAGTTCCACTCTTTTCACCCGGTCATCTGTTCCGGTTCCGTTATCATATCAGTTGGTTCCGTTTTTTCCAACTCACATTAGTTCGTGTTCGGTTCTCCTCCGAGAATACCTTTTCAATGTCCACAGCAGTCATCTTTTATTATCACATCATTCTCGGAAGCTGATCATCGCGGACCTACTTTACTTTTTCAGTACATTCTTTACGTACCGAGGCAAAGTACTCGGTTTAGTTCCTAGTTTATCTTTTTAATTTGTTCGGACTAGACTGAGTCAGACTAACTTATGTTAGCCTTTTAAGTCCTCGAGTTGTACGTTTTGGCCTTTGGCCTTTAATCAAAAAAAAAAAACTTCCGAAATTAAACTTACATTAAAGAAATGAAAAGTTGAGATTTTTTAAGCTTCTTAGATGTAGAGCATTCTCAACGCTGTAATCTAAATAGGCCCAATCGCTAAAAAAGCCCACATGGCAAGTAAATTTAAAGAACAAGATAGAGATCTCCGTCACCATCTGTTTGTGGTTGAGAAATTGTCCAAATTAGTGATGTGATATTCCCTTGGAAAATTCTATTTTATTTTATTTTATTATGCATAACCATTTTAGATAACCCATTGGAACCAAATGTGTTTTTCATCCTCTAAATTATACTACATAACTAATATTTTATAATATTATACATCGCCATTTTTCATAGCACCGTTGGATGATGTGTTATTATTTTTTAAAAACAAAAGGGCTGTAAGCTTTTATCAAATAGCGCTGCAACAACCGGAATTACCAATCTCTTAAAAATGTATTTATTCATATAATTTAATGTAAATAAGAAAGTAATGTGGACACAAAATCTCAAAATCAAACCAATCAACCACAACAAGTCAATAAGTCAACAAGTCATCTGCTTGTTGAGGAAGCATAACAACTCAGTCAAAGCGTAGCGTACATTGCCCGCTTCTAACTCGGTACATAAATCAGGAATCTACCTCATCTTATTTTCATCCATCAGACAAACACATCTCTAACTAACACATACTAATGTCTCAGATCTCAAAAAAGATGCAGCCACTACAACTTCCGACACTTCCTGAGGATGTCCTTCAGAACATTCTTTCTCGGCTGCCAGTCAAAACTCTAATGAGATTCAAATACGTAAGCAAGTCCATTCATTCTCTAATCAATGATCCAAAGTTTGTTAAACAGCATCTTGACATCACTTGTAAGCAGAGAGTCTTTGTCAGCACCGATCCACCCCAAATCATTTCGCTCGATGAAGAAAATGATATGACCCTTACTATGCCTATTGAGTACCCTTCATTAATACCTGCTGATGATCTTGAAATAGTTGGATCGTGTAATGGATTGTTATGCATAATGTTTGCGGAATCCCGACTTGTTAGATTACAGATTTGTTGTATGGAATCCCAGTACCAGAGTTTGCAGGGAGCTTGCGAAGCCCGAACCACTTCTCGCTAATTTTACTGATTTAGTACCCATATATGGATTTGGCCATTTGGGTATGATTCTTCGATCGATGATTACAAGGTCATCAGGGCTGTAGGTCCTTACTATGGCTTCAAAAGTACAACTCTTTAAATTTGTAACTTAAAAGACAATGTGTGGCGAAAGATGGAAGCATCTCTTCCTTGCATCTTAACTGCTGATCATTGGAGAATGACTGAACCCGAGTTTCCTCGCATATTCTCTCGCCGCGCAGGAGTTTACGCAAATGGAGCGATACATTGGCGAGAAAAGCGAGAGTTATACACCAACTTTCATGGGTCATATATTATCCTCTCATTCAACTTGGCTGAAAAGAAGTTTGAAGATGTGATTCCACATATAGAGTACGATAAAGAAGACTTCTACTCAAGCGAATTGCGAGCTTTTGGAGGGAATTTAGCTATAATCACATCTACAAACCTTTGGAGAAGTGAATATGAAATTTGGGTTATGAAAGAGTATGGCACAAAAGGCTCGTGGACGAATATTATCATAAGCCATGATGAGTTCGTCATCTTGTAAAGATAATAATTTCTCAATTCTGTCAAGACTTTCGCTTCTTTAAAATTTTTCCAAAAGTGCTTGTCTTTGAGGAATAACAGGAACCTGTGGTGGTTTCTGATATTCATTCACTAGAAGAGTTTCAAATTCTTCTTCTTGTGTTTCTAAAACCTTTGGTTTAAAGAAACATCTAAATAAATTAAATTTCATTGTCTACCTTTATCAAAGTATTCCAATTTTAATTTATCTTTCTGATAGTTCTCGGGAGGTTTATCTCCGTAGAATTTTCCAGTGATAGGTGGAGGTGGAGGATTCCATTCTCTAACCTTTTTTGTCTTATTCTTTCCTCAATATCCTCAATTCTTTTGAATATCTCAGAAAGTTGATTTATGATATGTTTAATACTCCCTCCGTCCCACCCAAAGCTTCCTATTTGGTATTTTCAATGTAAAATAAAAAATCAATATTTAAGGAATAAAAAATTCTGATGAAAATCTGATTAAGACAAATCCAAAAGTAAACTTTCCCACCAAAATTTTGAGACCAAAAGTAAACTTTTACCAAAATTTTGAGACCAAAATTTTGAAACCAATATCTAGGATTGTTGGGGTGATTTTTCAATTTTGGTAGTTAGTTTAATTCAATTATAATAATTAATTAGTTAGTATAATTAATTATGTTTAACTAGTAAGTGTAATTAGAGTGTTATATTTTAATATTTATTTTTTATCAAAAAAAGAAATAGGAAGCATTCGGTGGGACACCTAAAATGGCAAAAAAAGAAGCATTCGGTGGGACGGAGGGAGTATCATATTGCAAGCCACTTGGTTCTCCATCTGGAACATATATGACTTGTTTTAATATTAAAGAAGCTAAACAATTTAGATTGTTTAACAGCTTTATCTCATCTGAAGGATCTCTCCGACAGTTTCCAGATGATGTTATTATTTTTTGTCCATCATTGGGTATCCAATGGCATGGAAATTTTCGATATTCTCCTATGGATGGTATACCGGTATCAAATCTATTGATTATACTTATACCGTCTCCAGTATTGCTTTTAATGGTGTCTGGTGGTATGAGTTCTCTTTTTCTAGCTTCGAGATTACTCATTCTTAATCAGAGAAGTATTAAATGATTAATCTTCATCTGTTTTGTTATAGGATGTATCCCCCTTTCTTTTAGGATAGAAGGTACTAGGTTTAATCCTGTGTTCCATCTTTTAGATGTTAAGAGAAGTTGGGTTCTTCTGGATAAATCCATTTCCCATTTCTCTTCTAGAGGGAGTAATTTCTGAAAATTGTTTTTCTTCTATAGCTCCAATTTCTGAAAAGAGATCATCTATTTCAATGAATTCTTTTTTCTTATACTCCATCGAGTGATGGCTATTTGATAAAGCATAGCACAACAAATATGTTATACTAAATACTTTGTCTCCTTTTTTCATCAAATCTGATTTCTCAAATTATTTGGGTAATTTTATCAATTAAGATAAAAGGCCAAATATTTTTAATCTTTTACTGCGAGTTAAAATCTTTTAATCGCTCTGATACTATTTCTTTCGCACATTGTTTTTAATGCTTGTGGTACCATTATTCCCAATTATGCTGCGTTAAGATAAAGGACATATTCCTTTTCTTTACATCTTAGCCATTCGATGAAGGCTTCTTCTTGCAAGATTTTTACTTGCTTAATTATTTCCATCTTAAGATCTACGGGTAGATCTCTTAATGCAAATAAAATGTATATTTTCTGTTTAGAAGATATTTCTAAAGATATCATCTTAACCAGAAAATACGCTTTCAGCCTCAGTGTCATAATATTCTGGGTCTTCATGAACATGTATAAATTCTGATCCAGAATTGTCATGCCATTGTATTAAACCAAGTTCGTACAGTTCAATCTGTCGTTCTTGTTTTCACTCTAGTTCTTGTTCAAAAATTTGCATTTCTGAATCAAGTTGTTCGTCAAACTATTCTTCCTATTTTACAGAAGTATGGAATAACAATTCTTTCTGAAGACATCTAGGAAATTGTCTTAGAATCTGAAATATGATAAGTTTTTCTTCAAAGTTGAATAAAAACTTAAACATATGTTCTTGCGGACTTAAGTCCTTCTGGGAAGATAATCCTTCCATTTCTTATTCTGTTTTGGATAGATCTTATAGATTTTTATCTTTAGACATTTCTTTAACAGTTCTGTGGATAATTAGCATTTGCTCTGCTGGATTAGGATCCCATGCTGCCTACAGCATTTTGCAGCCAAACTTAAAACGACGTAGTTTTAAACACTATCAATCAAAACTGCGTCGTTTTGTAAAGGGTTCATTAATTTTTAAAATTGGGTTTTAGAAAAACTACGTCGTTTTAAATTACTTCAAGTTAAACTACGTCGTTTTAAGTTTATAATTTAAAATTCAAATTTTGAATATTGGTTGTATATGGCTGTAGGCTGTACGGGATCCGGATCCTTGTTCTGCTAACCAGCCTTGTTCCCAAAGAGAACATCTTTTTATTATTTCTCTTTTAAGATCTTCAGGGAAGTCTTTGAGAGTGAATAATAAATATACCGTAAAGGTTCTGATAAGAATTTTATTAATTCTTTGAAATAAGGTTCTTAATCAAATAGATCTTGAATCCTTTTACAATCCATAAAGGAAAGCAGTGGCGGATCCAGAGGTTGAAGTTAGGGGGGCAATTTTTTTTCTTCAAAAAATATTATAATAAAATATTCAGTGATAATTTCATATGATCATTTTTTTAATAATACACAATTGTAAAATATCAAAAAATAAAAAAAAATCACATTTAGAATTTCTGGGAATCGAACCTAGACCTTCAAGGTCTTTGACAAAGCTTGATTCCACCACGCCAGCAAGCATTAACCATTATCTATTCACTATTCAGTATATAATCTATTAAAAATCAATAAAAATTTAACAAAAAATTACTGATGCAGTTGGTAATGAATCCTTGGCTTCCCAAGTTAATAACTAATCCAGCTACGCTGCGCTCTTTTGTATTCAAGTTGCATGTATAATTTACATCTATATAGAAATCGAGGGGGGCACGGGACTCTGCAATCCCCCTTGGATCCGCCTCTAAAGGAAAGTTCTTAAATCTGTATGGTATACAGTTAAGCCGAAGCTCTAGTTTTAGTTTATACTCAATTATGAGTTCTTTGATCCGAAGATCATCTTATCCCGAAGGATTCCTAGTTTCTTTAGTTGTATTATCATGGGTCCACCGCTGCTTCTGCTTCGATTAGCTTCTCCTTTCTTCCAACTCCTGAATTCCAAATGGGCTTAACGGCATCCTGCCTTTACCAAGGAATTCCTTATGAGCTCCAGGAAGTACTGAGGATCTAATCAAGTCTGAAGACTTGTTTGGTGAATTTCTAAGACTTAAAAAAGTCGTAGTCTATGATCTCATAAGAGATCTCTAAGTTTGAGAAACCAATATGCATTTAAGAGAGATGCTGGAGAGTTTTTTCTGTGTATAGGAAACTTTTTATATCTTATTCATTGAGAGAAGTCCTCTTATATAGGACATTACAGAGCGGGAAACTTAAGCGGAAAAATAAAGCTAAGTGGACACGTAAGGTCCTTACAATTATTCCTATCTTCATTATTGTACTAAGTGAAGATAGATGAGGGGACCAGTGGTCCTGCTGCCGACCTTATCACTTGGTAGCTTTTTTCTTTGCTTCCTTAATGGTTTTGTCGGGAGCTTGCGTGGCTGATTTTTCTTCGCTCTTTGAATATGTGGTAGCGGAGCTTCTCCGTTAGGCTTTCATGGATAATCTTCCTGAATTTTTCGACATTCTTGTAATCTTTGTCAGATATCTTCTTGTTCAGAGAACTGACCATAAGTAGATTAGGACTAAATAAATTAACCTTAATATTGCTTTTATCTGTTATGACTGCAAGGGCTCGTTCAAGCTCTACAAACATTTCGAATCTGATGGCAGGTAGATCTTCCTTGTTGATCTTCAAGCCATTGCCTTGATCTCCGATCATCGGCTCTTTTCCCCGAGCAACCTTCAGCTGAATCAGTTGGTAGGGTAGGAACATGTTTCCTTCAATCCACTCCGGGATAGTTGATGTAAACTCAAGCTTCACTGCTTGACCTTCATTTTTGGTGGCCTTTAGAAATATATTTGTTGCTGAAATAATTTCTTGCGGCAGACATTGGAGTTCTTGTCTCTTCGTACCAGTGACTAACGTCCTGATCAGTCCGAGGTTAAACAGCTCTTGTACACGAACCGGATTAGCGCCTTCGTAGACGTTGACCTTAAGGAGGTTCAAGTAGCTTACCGGAATAAATCCGTTGTTGATGATTTCAGGGGATGCTTCTGAAATCGTTTGGATTCTCTTCAGCAGATCTTCTTCTTTCATAAGTAAAGGATTGATTCTGAGGAGAGGTTTGATGGTTGGTACTGTTCCGAGCACCGTCATCTTTTTCTTCATGTCAGCCTTCTTCAAGGCGTCCTTGTAGTGATTGGCAGGAAAAGTAGCTGGTCGCTTTTCTGCTCTTTGATCCGAATAATTAGGTTTCAGATCGATCTCGTCATGTGAACGTTTCCCGGTGATGGGAACTGTTTTTCGTTCATCGAACTGGAGGAGTCCTAGCTCTTCCTCTAGGATATTAGCTTTGAGTTTCATCAGTGCTAATTTCTTCTCAGCAATTGCTTTCTGTTGTGCTTCCATTACTGAAAGTGTTCTTTGGCTATGGCGAATTCTCGAGTAAGTGCATCAGCTAAGGAGTTTGTTGTTCCTTTGATATGCTCGACTCTGAATTTATAGTGATTGAACCACTGTTGCCAGCGTAACAATCTACCTTGCTTGTAATCTCCTTCAATGTTTGTACGGAGAAAGTTTTTACTATCTGTTCTGATCAAAGAATTCTTTGTCAATAATATAAACGCTAAATTTCTTTATCGTCTTTTTTATTTCCAAGTATTCTTTCCCATTACTATGATAGTTTATTTCTGCTCCTTGAAAGGATCCAGAAGTACATCTACATAGTAGTTCTGAGCCATCTGATTTGAGAGCTTTTAATACGCCGCCCCAATAATGGTTAGACGCATCTGTCTCAATCATCATCTTATCTTCTTTCTTTTTTTGATTGAAAGGGCAAAGCCCAAAAAGTACAACTCGAGAACTTTAAAAGCTAAATAAATTTAGCCTGACTCGATGAAGTCTAAACATAAAAAAATAAATTACAGGACTAAACCAAATCATTCGCCTCATTCAGTACAAGAATATAAAGTAAGCTAAAAGAGACGTACCACTTAAAAACTACAACTTAAAAACTTAAAACAACAAACTAAAGAACCACGACACGTCAAGGAAGCAGACAGCTGCTGTGCGAGGAGGCAGACAGCTGCTGAGCGAGGAGACAGACAGTTGCTGTGCGAGGAGGCAGACAGCTGCTGTGCGAGGAGGCAGACAGCTGCGACAAGCAGGCAGCTGCTGCAAGTAGACAGCTGAATGCAGAGGAGATGACTCCGACGATAAGCAACAACGATGAGAAGACTCCGACGAGAGCCACAACGACGTGAGCAACACCTCTGCAAACAGCAACATCGACTAGCAACATCGACGAGCAACATCGACGAGCAACATCGACGAAATTTTTTCAAAAATTCTCTCAGCTGTAAAGCTAGAGAGAAGACCCTCTGAAAAAGAGAGTTTTTTTTACCATCTTATCTTCTTTCGAAGGGTGATAGAGTGTCGGTAAAGAAGACAAATTCTTCTTTATTTTTGCCACATACTGTGTGTCATTATCTGACCAGTACCATAAGGCATCTTTCTTTAGCTTAGCTTGTAAGAGCATCCCCAACCCTATCATGTAAAAGACCCTATTAGCTAAAAAATTCCAGTTGTCATTATTTATACATAACCTTTTAACAAAACCCTATCTCCAACGCACTCGCTAAAACCTCTACAATTTACAGAATCGTTTAACTGTTCTTCATATTTGCTAGTCTCCCTGGCTTCGCTATCTCTATTTCCATGTTCATTCTCATCTTCTATCTTCTTCATCTATGTTTAGTGTTGGGAAGTATCGACGACGAATTTTATCTTAACCTAGGGTTACCATCAACCACGAACCTATAAAGCTTCTCCGACCCGGTCTCTTCTCTCTTTTCATCAATTCGGTTCCTTCATATTGCTCTACAGGTATGCAATCGACTTGATTTATCTATTTTAATCCTCACAAGACTGCACGCGTCAAATAGATCAAAATTTGGGTGTTCTGATGTTGTTCCGTGACATTTTGGGTTGATTAAATTACCCCAATTCCACATCTTGAATTCGTGGATCAACTAGGGTCACGTGAAGATGACCAACATTGATGCGTGGTGCAAGAAGAAAGTTCAAAAGCGGCAAAGAAGGTGAGCGCACTCCAACTAGTATAAACGCTTAAGATGGAAGCTATTGAAGAAATGGCAGGTAAAAGTTAAACTCATTGTTCTTATACATTGCTTTCAATTGGGCGCATTATGTTTTTAAGTGCTAGCAATCTTCAGTTTGCTAGATATGTCACACGATTGTTCAAATAGTCCAGTGTTAATGTTTTTGTTGGGCGATATCTGCACAATGGACTATCAGTATACACTATATGTGTTTCAGACTTTCACATTTTGTTTAAGTAGTTTTGATACCAAATTGGCATGCTGAACTGATGTAGCACCAATAAACATTTCAACATTTGGAGAAAGCATTGTGACTACGCACCATCATTGGCCTCCTTAGCTGTCCGCGATTGTTATAGAGGCTCTCAAAGATTAGTCGTTTTGGAAATAAATCTTTTGAGACCTTGTGTGCCGCGGGAAATAAATCTTTTATGACACTTTCCTTGGTTATTTGAATTTGTGCCTTTCATTGTTGAGTAAGTACTGACTGTTCATAAATCCAGGCACGAGCTTTTACTTTTTGAAGCCGGCGACAAGGGATGGAAGAAGAAATGACAAGAGACTCATGGGGTTACTGTTTCTGCCTTTCAACCAGATTTCCAACAGCTGTTCATGCTTCGGTTCACATACAGTAGTCAATTCACCATTCCAATTGTCATCCCAGCATCTTCAGTCTTGCTTCCGGTTGATCCCTGGAAATCATATCGTATGCAGGGCCACATAGAATAGTGTGCAAATTCTCGATCTCTACTTTGGTTCAAATTTTTCAAATTGCACTTTTAAAGTAGAATAGAGTAGCATCTGAATTTTTTGTGCAAAGAAACTAGCATTCTCATTCTAAATTCTTGTTTTGTTTTGATATGCATAACCATTATACATATCCCCATTAAAGTACAATTCAATTTTGATTAGCCAAATTATACATAACTAGTATAATAATATATTTTACATGAACATTTTACATATCCCCATTGGGGATGCTCTAAGGGCATCTGCAGCGGTACAGATAATAGAACGTCCTACTTGGGATTGTGGGACGTCCGGCAGCAATTGAGCGTGCAGCAACACGATGGAGGAGAGGACGTTCGGAGAACGTTCGAAGTCGCGTGTTGATCGAGGATGGAGGAGAGGACGTTCGATTTAGGGTTTAGATTGGCACGTGATGAATCACGTGCTTATTTAGTTTAATTTTCAGCCCAATTGTCTTGGCCCAACACCAAATAAACATGATTCATTAAGCTTTCAATGGTTTATTAATTTATTTTTTCAAGTATTTTAAAAATGTTCATCAATTTCAAACATTAAAAATAAATTCAAAAATATATAAAATATTAAAAAAAAAACTAAAACATAATAAATAAATTATGACTATTACATCATAATTGTTCACCAGTTTCAATCAGCCAATTATGCTTGACAAGATCACTTTGTAGCTCCATGTGTAGATATGCAGATTGGAGGTTCTTAATGCAATCACCAAATGCATGAGATCGTTGATGGAGCGTATTTATACGATCCATCATTGTCTTAATTCCGTTGTTCTTATATGCTTTATTTGCGAAATATTACCTTGTCGTAGTGTTTTGCATTTCAGGTGTATTTGGAGAGCAATGGAGATTTTACACGCTTATGGAGCAACTCTAGACGGATTCGGAGCAAGAAGACGAAGGAAAGAAGCAATGCAGACTGGATGACGTAATGCTGACGTCATCCGCGGACGGTACTACCATTACATCCGCGGACGTTACTGAATTTATATAAATGCTTAAGGGTCCGCGGATGAAACCCATGAAGGGTCTGCGGTTGGTTCGGCCCGGCCCAGTTCAGAACATCAGCAGTTTTGATTAGGATTTCGATCCTAATTGGAGATGAATCTTTGGGACGGCGAATTCCAGAGCACAGAATAGAGAATTGCAAGCAGCTTAATCCTTAGTCTTCAAAAACGATAACTCTTCGAACTCAATTTCAGTCTTTTATTTTTGTTACAATGTTTTGCATGCGTAGCTAATTCTCAGTTTAGGGAATTTAGTTGCAATTTTGTATGAGTCCATTGAATAGCATGTTTTAATTTAGTGAATTGTGTTCTTGTTATGAATTGCATGTTTTGTTATTTACTTAACTCAGCCTAGCGGTGAAATTAGGTTTATATCAATTGCATGATATTTAATTGGATTGTCATAGTAGCAAAGCCTAGCGGTGGAACTATTGTGGTAGTTTGATTAGGTAATTGTTACATCTTCTTGAGACTCTAGCGGGTAATAGAGGATAGAACTAGAATTAGGTAACTACCCTAGCGGGACTATCTGATTAGAACAACTATAATTTACTAGGTTGAAATTTGTTTGGTCTGTGATTACTAGTTGCAACGAGATTCCCTGAACTGTGCTTTCTCATTCAGTAGTCAAATCTTTAGCTTTAGTTTTTTTTTAGTTACCAACAATCATTCAAACAAACCCCCTGATAGGAGTAGAATTAACTGGTAGATTAATTCCTAGACTAGATTGCTTTCCCTTGGGACCGACCCTGCTTATTGCTATACTAGTTTTGAGTAGGTTATAAAATTAGATTTGCAGCGCACAACGACGCGCTGTCAAATTTTGGCGCCGTTGCCGGGGATTAGGAAGAAAACCAATAAAAGTTTTATTGTATGTTAAGAGTCGAAAAGGAGAATTATCAGTGTATTTTGTGATGAAATGACGATCTGTATGAATGATGTTCTATCCTATGATTTCTGATATCTGCATGCATGAAATCTGATGTTTTGTGATATTTGTGCTTGATGATATGATATGAATGCTTTTGAGTTGAGATATCTGGTGATGTAGAGTTGATAGAAAATGTCCTAGAGGGATTTGACATTCATTCTGATATTTGCATGAATAATTGCGCTATATGTTGAGTTGATTTTGTGGCATTTCGAAGTGTGAAAAGATTATCTAATCTCTTGTCTGAGTAACCGGGAAAAGAGATGAGCGACCCTCATCTTGACTCGCGTAAAAAGGACAAGAAGAGAAGTGAAATCTATATGTGGATAGTTCATTGGCAACGAATGTTTTTTGTTTTATATTGGTTATTGACTAGTGCCGGGGGTTAGGAAGAAAACCAAGACACTTCCCACTTGAGCACTTGCTTTAACCAATGGCACAAGCCAAAATAAGGCAAGCCATCAAAAAAAAAAAATTCAGAAAAAGAAAAAAAAGAATAAAAGTTTGTTGTTGCCAATGAATTTATCTAATAGTATGTTTCGGATGCCATATTAAAAACTCAACTGTTAGTGTGATTAGGATTGTGAATTGAAGAATGAAGTTAGGAATCTGAAAAGGACTATCTCTACATTATTTGATATCTTGACTTGAGTATTCTATATTGTTGAGTGCAGATTGAGCATTATTGATGATGATTGTATGCAGATGTTGATGAGATGATTAGATAGAATATCATGAGTTGGATTGTCATGTAGTTACAGTATACTCTGATTGATTCGAATCTATTGTCTAGATCTTTACTTGTTCGAGACGAACAAGGATAAGTGTGGGGGAGTTTGATGGAGCGTATTTATACGATCCATCATTGTCTTATTTCCGTTGTTCTTATATGCTTTATTTGCGAAATATTACCTTGTTAGTGTTTTGCGTTTCAGGTGTATTTGGAGTACAATGGAGATTTTACACGCTTATGGAGCAATTCTAGACGGATTCGGAGCAAGAAGACGAAGGAAAGAAGCAATGCAGACTGGATGACGTAATGCTGACGTCAGCCGCGGACGGTACTACCATTACATCCGCGGACGTTACTGATTTAATATGCTTAAGGGTCCGCGGATAAATGAAGGGTCCGCGGGTTCGGCCCGGCCCAGTTTCAGAACAATCAGCAGCTTTTTGATTAGGGTTTCGATCCTAATTGAGAGAATCTTTGGACGGCGAATTCCAGAGCAGAGAGTAGAGAATTGCAAGCAGCTTCAATCCTTAGTCTTCAAAAACGATAACTCTTCGAACTCAATTTCAGTCTTTTATTTTTGTTACAATGTTTTGCATGCGTAGCTAATTCTCAGTTTAGGGAATTTAGTTGCAATTTTGTATGAGTCCATTGAATAGCATGTTTTAATTTAGTGAATTGTGTTCTTGTTATGAATTGCATGTTTTGTTATTTACTTAACTCAGCCTAGCGGTGAAATTAGGTTTATATCAATTGCATGATATTTAATTGGATTGTCATAGTAGCAAAGCCTACCGGTGGAACTATTGTGGTAGTTTGATTACGTAATTGTTACATCTTCTTGAGACTCTACCGGGTAATAGAGGATAGAACTAGAATTAGGTAACTACCCTAGCGGGACTATCTGATTAGAACAACTATAATTTACTAGGTTAAAATTTGTCTGGTCTGTGATTACTAGTTGCAACGAGATTCCCTGAAAGATTTTGTCCCCTCGGACCACGCATTCTTTGTCGATTTGGTCGACGAGGAGTTGACGCTTCAGGAGCAGGACCCGTAGTCGCTACTACAACTGCATTCATAAGAAAAGAGTTCGCTCTTGCATTTGCTGCTCTCCTTCTTTGTTGGTACAATCGAAAACTCTCATTGATATCTATGGGATCCATTATGAAAATGAAAGGAAACTGAATGTTTGATGCTCTCATTGATATGTTGTTTATATAGAAGTTTGGAAGTCATCTATCTAATATGATGAAATCTTATTCAATTTCAAATGTCTTTTTTCATTGGACCAAAATCTATTCGAAATCTATCCGAAATCTATATGGGAAAAAAAATCTATCCGAAATCTGACTCAATTATTGATGTATTAAAAATGTGAAAAAGTGTTTGAAATATATTATTTTTATTATGAACAGTAATAGGACATCCTCTAATAGGATGTTGTGCTGCACAAATCCCTTAAAATGTTGCCACTATTTGGTAGGACGTTCTCTTAGAGAACTTCCTCTAAGAGATAGGAAGTTCTCTATTGGTGCGGATGCCCTAAGGGTTTCCTTATAGCCGCTAATTTGAGTATATATCCCTCTGCATAGGTTAAGCATCCTAAGAATCTCTGCAACATATTTTTGCTCTCTATTTTATTAGGGAACTGTTGTATGTGCTCTAAGATGTGACTTTGCATCTTAATGTTTCCATGGCTTATTTCTAACCCAAGGAAATTAATCTCAGATAAACAAAGCTTAGCTTTCTTTTCTGATAATACTATACCGATCTTTTCACATTGATCTAGTGTTGTATTGACATGTATGTAGTGTTCTGTTAAAGAATCACTAAATACTAGGATATCATCAACGTATTCTAGACAAAATTCTTTGTATTGTTTGAACGATTCATCCATATACCTCTGGAAAATACCAGGGGCTTGTTTGAGACCAAATGGAACTATGTTCCACTCATAATGGCCTTGAGGACATGAAAAAGCTGTTAAGGCTTTAGATTCCTCTTTAAGTCTTACTTGCCAGAATCCAGATTTACAATCTAGTCCAGTAAAGTAATGCTTATCTCTAATCATTGAAATTAATGATTCTTTGGAAAGTAAGTAATAACCATCATCTATAGTCTCTTTGTTTAGAGCCTTATAGTTAATGAGCATTCTTTTCTTTCCTCTTTGTCTCTCAGCTTCATTTTCTACCAAGAAGGCAGGTGATGAATGAGGACTTTTACTAGAACGTATTAGCTCAAACTTTAAAAGTTCAGCAATTTGTTCTTTGAAGATCTCTCGATGATCTACTGAAGTATAAATCATTGGTTTAACCAAGATTCTCTTAGTAGGATCTCTGAGTTTTATCTCAGCTTGTCCTTTACCCTTATTGATTTTTGGATCAAGTGGGTTATCGCTGCTTAATTGCTTAAGCTTATCTTTGATCTTGTCTAGATCATTGATTTGATTTAGAAATATGTTTTGTTCGAAACTTATTTCTTCATCATCTGATATACAAATCTTTGAGATTTGTTCTATGGGTTTGTAAGAGATTTTTTCTTTCTCTTCCTCACCACGTTTACGCTTTTTAAATTGCGCTGTATAAAATGGTTGTGCACATGAATAACCAGGTATGATAGGTATAAATACCTTGTGGCCATTGGAATTTGTAAGACTGAGCTTATCTAATTCCTGGATAAAAGGTTGATATAATCTTAGGAAATTATTTCCAATAATTAGATCAATCCCTGTTTTTTGTTGGTAAACAGTTGGCACGAAGAAATTTTCTCTGCTGATTACTAAAATTACGTTTTTAGCAACTTTGTCAATAGTAACTATTGAGTCGTTGGCAATTCGTACTTTTAGTATCTTGTCTGATATTTCCCAAAATTCTGGTGGGATAATATCTGGATGCGCTACACAAATACTTGCACCAGTATCTATATAGGCTGAAATGTGATACTTAGAGTATCCTTTGAATCGTAACTCTACATGAATGTAGGTACTATTCGGATTCGTCGCTTGACTCAGTATTGTCTCCTGGGTCATGATCAAAATCATATTCGAGTTCATAAATGGACTCATCTTCAGAGACATCAGTTTCTATTGGGATGTAATTATACGTATATGCGTATTCTAACATCTTATTTTAGCCTTATCGATTTTCTGTTGATTCGGGCATGCATTGGCATAATGACCAATCACATTACAGAGCCAACATTTACATTGTGCTCCTCTCTTTTCTGGACAAAAGTCCTTTCTTTTAGAGTAGGATTTTCTCTTCTTAAAATATCGTTTTTTATTTTGATATTTCTTATAAGAATTATAGTTTCTTTTTTGAAACCTATATTTCTTTCTTTTGTATTCTTTCGAATATTTCTTCTTGCTTTTCAGCTTATATTCTCGTCCACAGCCATATCTGTCGGGGATTTCGAATTTTCTTGGATCACAACAGACCCTGTCTTTAAATCTCAAATTCTTTTGTTGAATTCTTTCAAGGCAAGCTTTTGAAATTAATTCATTAACTATTCTTATGACACCTCCTAGGGTAGCAGGAATAGCTTAATCTCTATTCTTCCATTTATTTCTGACATCGTCATAAATAAAAGGTGGAAGTTTATTAATAAGCACTTCAACATAGTGCTGTTGTGTTTGTTCGTCCAGTTTGTAGAAGTATCTTTGATACTCACAATTGAAGTTTGAAAAATAGCACATTTCACATATGATCATGTTATCAAGATGCCATTTTGCCTGTTCATAGTCATGTATACTGACTTCTTGTCGTCCTTTTATAGCATCATATCTGCAGAAATGTCCATATAAAGAATTGACCATTTTTCTTAGAAAATCGGATCCAGATTGACATCCGTTTTCTAATTCTCTTTGCCTTTCGTCTGACAGGTGTGCAAACCAAAGTTTTACATTGCCTGACAGTTTATGGGCTATGAAATTCCTTGCATTGTTAATATTAGAATGCAGGATTTCATTTGTCTGAATAATAAGATCAATGACATTGCACCAGCACCACTCATCTATTATTTTATCCGGATTGTTAACACAATCAAGATCTAGTACAGATAAATCTGCTTTTCTATGCATCCCGTTGATGTTATATTCATCTGGGATTAGTTTTTCTCCAGGGAGTTTTGGTCCGCTGTTTAGGATTATCAAAACTAGGTCTAAGTCGTTTCCGACGTTCACCTTGGTTTGAAGATTCTCCTCGAGCGTGTGATTGCTCATCATTTGGTGTAACATTGTCCATTGTTACCCTTTGTGGATTTTCATCCTAGAGTATTCTGAAATCTGAATATTATCATAAGCCATGATGAGTTCGTTATCTTGTAAAGATAATAATTTCTCAATTCTGTCAAGACTTTCGCTTCTTTAAAATTTTTCTAAAAGTGCTTGTCTTTGAGGAATAACAGGAACCTGTGGTGGTTTCTGATATTCATTCACTAGAAGAGTTTCAAATTCTTCTTCTTGTGTTTCTAAAACCTTTGGTTTAAAGAAACATCTAAATAAATTAAATTTCATTGTCTACCTTTATCAAAGTATTCCAATTTTAATTTATCTTTCTGATAGTTCTCGGGAGGTTTATCTCCGTAGAATTTTCCAGTGATAGGTGGAGGTGGAGGATTCCATTCTCTAACCTTTTTTGTCTTATTCTTTCCTCAATATCCTCAATTCTTTTGAATATCTCAGAAAGTTGATTTATGATATGTTTAATACTCCCTCCGTCCCACCCAAAGCTTCCTATTTGGTATTTTCAATGTAAAATAAAAAATCAATATTTAAGGAATAAAAAATTCTGATGAAAATCTGATTAAGACAAATCCAAAAGTAAACTTTCCCACCAAAATTTTGAGACCAAAAGTAAACTTTTCCACCAAAATTTTGAGACCAAAATTTTGAAACCAATATCTAGGATTGTTGGGGTGATTTTTCAATTTTGGTAGTTAGTTTAATTCAATTATAATAATTAATTAGTTAGTATAATTAATTATGTTTAACTAGTAAGTGTAATTAGAGTGTTATATTTTAATATTTATTTTTTATCAAAAAAAGAAATAGGAAGCATTCGGTGGGACACCTAAAATGGCAAAAAAAGAAGCATTCGGTGGGACGGAGGGAGTATCATATTGCAAGCCACTTGGTTCTCCATCTGGAACATATATGACTTGTTTTAATATTAAAGAAGCTAAACAATTTAGATTGTTTAACAGCTTTATCTCATCTGAAGGATCTCTCCGACAGTTTCCAGATGATGTTATTATTTTTTGTCCATCATTGGGTATCCAATGGCATGGAAATTTTCGATATTCTCCTATGGATGGTATACCGGTATCAAAATCTATTGATTATACTTATACCGTCTCCAGTATTGCTTTTAATGGTGTCTGGTGGTATGAGTTCTCTTTTTCTAGCTTCGAGATTACTCATTCTTAATCAGAGAAGTATTAAATGATTAATCTTCATCTGTTTTGTTATAGGATGTATCCCCCTTTCTTTTAGGATAGAAGGTACTAGGTTTAATCCTGTGTTCCATCTTTTAGATGTTAAGAGAAGTTGGGTTCTTCTGGATAAATCCATTTCCCATTTCTCTTCTAGAGGGAGTAATTTCTGAAAATTGTTTTTCTTCTATAGCTCCAATTTCTGAAAAGAGATCATCTATTTCAATGAATTCTTTTTTCTTATACTCCATCGAGTGATGGCTATTTGATAAAGCATAGCACAACAAATATGTTATACTAAATACTTTGTCTCCTTTTTTCATCAAATCTGATTTCTCAAATTATTTGGGTAATTTTATCAATTAAGATAAAAGGCCAAATATTTTTAATCTTTTACTGCGAGTTAAAATCTTTTAATCGCTCTGATACTATTTCTTTCGCACATTGTTTTTAATGCTTGTGGTACCATTATTCCCAATTATGCTGCGTTAAGATAAAGGACATATTCCTTTTCTTTACATCTTAGCCATTCGATGAAGGCTTCTTCTTGCAAGATTTTTACTTGCTTAATTATTTCCATCTTAAGATCTACGGGTAGATCTCTTAATGCAAATAAAATGTATATTTTCTGTTTAGAAGATATTTCTAAAGATATCATCTTAACCAGAAAATACGCTTTCAGCCTCAGTGTCATAATATTCTGGGTCTTCATGAACATGTATAAATTCTGATCCAGAATTGTCATGCCATTGTATTAAACCAAGTTCGTACAGTTCAATCTGTCGTTCTTGTTTTCACTCTAGTTCTTGTTCAAAAATTTGCATTTCTGAATCAAGTTGTTCGTCAAACTATTCTTCCTATTTTACAGAAATATGGAATAACAATTCTTTCTGAAGACATCTAGGAAATTGTCTTAGAATCTGAAATATGATAAGTTTTTCTTCAAAGTTGAATAAAAACTTAAACATATGTTCTTGCGGACTTAAGTCCTTCTGGGAAGATAATCCTTCCATTTCTTATTCTGTTTTGGATAGATCTTATAGATTTTTATCTTTAGACATTTCTTTAACAGTTCTGTGGATAATTAGCATTTGCTCTGCTGGATTAGGATCCCATGCTGCCTACAGCATTTTGCAGCCAAACTTAAAACGACGTAGTTTTAAACACTATCAATCAAAACTGCGTCGTTTTGTAAAGGGTTCATTAATTTTTAAATTGGGTTTTAGAAAAACTACGTCGTTTTAAATTACTTCAAGTTAAACTACGTCGTTTTAAGTTTATAATTTAAAATTCAAATTTTGAATATTGGTTGTATATGGCTGTAGGCTGTACGGGATCCGGATCCTTGTTCTGCTAACCAGCCTTGTTCCCAAAGAGAACATCTTTTTATTATTTCTCTTTTAAGATCTTCAGGGAAGTCTTTGAGAGTGAATAATAAATATACCGTAAAGGTTCTGATAAGAATTTTATTAATTCTTTGAAATAAGGTTCTTAATCAAATAGATCTTGAATCCTTTTACAATCCATAAAGGAAAGCAGTGGCGGATCCAGAGGTTGAAGTTAGGGGGGCAATTTTTTTTCTTCAAAAAATAGTATAATAAGATATTCAGTGATAATTTCATATGATCATTTTTTTAATAATACACAATTGTAAAATATCAAAAAAAATCACATTTAGAATTTCTGGGAATCGAACCTAGACCTTCAAGGTCTTTGCCAAAGCTTGATTCCACCACGCCAGCAAGCATTAACCATTATCTATTCAGAGTTTGAAGAATTCTCTTTTAGCGACTTTTCCTAATACATTACCCATTTATGGATTTGGGTATGATATGTCTGCAGATGATTACGAGGTCATCAGAGAAGGGGATCCTCAGATTGGTTCTAAAAGTACAACTCTTGAAATTTGTAGCTTAAAAGACAATGTGTGGAGAAATATACAAGCTTATGTTCCTTACTTCCACGCCGATGAATAATGGAGAATGATTAACCCGTTGTTTCCTGGTATATTCTCCCGTTGCACTGGTGTGTATGCGAATGGAGCTCTGCATTGGCTGCAAAAGCGAGATTTAAACACAAACATACATAAGACGGATGTTATCATATCGCTCAACTTGGCTAAAGAGGATTTGAAGATGTTATTCCACTTTTGATTAGAGTATGATAAAGAATACACCTACCCAAGTAAATTGCGAGTTTTTGGAGGTAACTTATCTGTACTACTTTATAGACATAGGACTCGCCAAAATGAAATCTGGGTCATGAAAGAGTACGAAGGGGAAGGCTCGTGGACGAAGCTCGCAACCATGCCAAAAGTTCCAGTTCCTGAATATATAGATTCACTCTAAAGAGATTGGTTTGGCCCATTTTTATCTTGCGCTAATGGATTTTTACTGTTAGACATTGATGGGTTTGAGGTATGGATGCAGTGGCGGATCCAGGAGTCTTTGGAAGGGGGGTCGAATAAATAAAATTATAACACAAATATATTGAATACAAAAGAGATATTTTACGTCATCCAAAATATATCACATTGTCTTTACAAAATGATAACAGTGCACTAAATTTATTTTTCCGGCTGCGGTAATGGAGGTAAACCGTGTTTACGGGTTTTCATATTTTGAAAATGACGCATAATTGTCTCATTGTCAATGCCCTTAAACACATCCCTCTCAATATAGCAAACCAAGCTATCGTTGAGAAACTCATCTCCAATTTTGTTACGCAAATCTGTCTTGATAAGTTTCATTGCAGAAAATGCTCTTTCCACAGTAGCCGTTGCAACCGGTAATACCAAAATCAATTCAATAACTCGGTACACCAAAGGAAATGCAGTGTAATATCCACTCTCAACCATTTTTTTGGCAACATCTCCAATGTCTTGTAATGTTTTTGGCAACATCTCCAATGTCTTGTAATGTCGAAAATGTATCGTTGCCTCTCATCTCATAAATCCACCCCTTTAACTCTTCTTCTAACTCCATCAAGTCACACTTAGAAAAATCTTCTGGATAAAGTTGCGCAAGTTGAATAATATTAGACACATTAAAATTGGAGAACGAGTTCTTCGGATCAAGACATCCAATATGAGTGAGCAATTCAATGTTCGACTCACTAAATCGATTTTCCATCTCTTGAGAAATCCGATCAATCACCTGTTAATTAAAAAAATTATAATCTTATTCAAAAAGTAATGCAAAAGAAAAAGAAAAAGTAAGTACCTGATAATATATATCAATTCGAAAGTGAGATTCATTTGTCGTAGTGTCACCCCTCAATTTAAAGCGACTTTGAACTTGATCTTCCATATTGAGAATATTAATCTTATTTGTGACACAAAAATTATTTACTCCCTCCAAAAGATCATTCCATCCATTCTCTCTTAATTCTAGCAACCTTCTTTTTGTGTTACGAATCAAACACACGGCCTCCATTATATTTTGATCTTTCTTTTGCAAGAATTGTGACAAAGCATTTGTCAATCCCAATACTAGCTTCATCAAGTGAGCAATGAAAACAAATTGATAAGTTTCAATTTTTTGAACCATGCTCAAAGCAAGCCCTCGATTGTTATGATCAATTCCATCGTCGAATATATTTCCAAGAACTTCGATGGTTGATGCCCACAAAGATAAAAGACGCACGATTGTTGTAAAGTGTGAACCCCAACGCGTAGCTCCCGGACGAACCAAAGTCGATTCTTGATTCAATCCTTTCCCGTGGAAACTTCACCATTCGCTAACATCTCCACCAAACGTTCATGTTGTGCTTGTCTAAATTCATCCTTTTTTTTACATGAAGCACTAACCATATTTACCATCATAGATAAATAGCCGAAAAAATCACTCACAAATTGATTACTTTGAGCAACGGCTACAACAACAAGCTGAAGTTGATGAGCAAAACAATGGATGTACCTCGCAGAAGGGTTTTCATTTAATATGAGAGTCTTTAATCCATTAAGCTCACCTCGCATATTGGAAGCTCCATCATATCCTTGTCCTCTTAACTTTGAAAGACACAATCCATGCTTAGATAAAATTTCGTCTATCCCCCTTTTTAAAGATAATGATCTAGTATCAAGTACATGAACAATCCCAATAAAGCGCTCCAACACGACTCCATGATTATTTACATATCTCAAAACAATAGCCATTTGTTCTTTGATCGAACAATCACGAGCCTCATCAACCAATAAAGAAAAAAATCTATCTCCAATATCGCTAATGATGACCTTTGTTGTTTCGGATGCACACGCTTTTATGATATCTTTTTGAATGGAGTGACAAGTGAGTTTGTTATTTCCCGGCGCATTCTCATTCATCACCTTTCTAACTTCTAGATTTCGTGAAATATACCAATCAAGAATTTCCAAGAAATTTCCTTTGTTAGGTGAATTGTCCATCTCATTATGACCTCGAAAGGCCAATCCTTGTTGAAGTAACAATCTCACTACATCAACAATGGCAGTCAAACGAGTGCGATATGCATCTTCTAAAGCTTGATTTCCAGAAAATATTTTCCTCACTAAACTCTGTCTCTGATCTTTAAAGGCAAAATATAATATTTTGGCATTATTATGTGCGCTTCCCACATCTCCAACATGTTCATTAAACTTCTCTGTAGCTTTTTTCCAATTATGAAATCCTTTTTTCACGAAAACATCATTCCCATGCCCATAACCAGAATTTCCTCTAAATAGGTAGCACCAAAAGCAAAATGCTTCATCTTTAGAAGTACTATATTCCAACCATTTCCACTTTTCAAACCATTCACTTTGAAAGCACCTCAAAATACTCCCTTGATTAGTTTTCGGAAAATTATGTAGAAGTGGTTGACAAGGACCTTGAAGAACGTAAGCCCTCCTCACTTTGTCTCTAACTTGAAAGTCGTAATCTTTGATCATTTTTCTCAAAGCCGGATCACTTACAATATCAACATCTTTATCAAACTCGTTCTCTACTTGACGTCTTTTTTCGTTCGAGGTAGCAATGTCAACATTAGCACTAGTTTCGGGCTCAACCTCAATAGTCGCCGGAGGTTCAACACTTGATTCGAGCGATCTTTTTCGACGCACGACAAATTTGTCCATCTTTATTTTCCTATTCGTTATAATAAAATTATAATTAACAACAAGATAAGATATTTTCGACGCACGACGCACGACACATTCAAGTTGTTCTCAACGGTAAAGCTAAAAAATGACACATATTTTCGTGCGACAATGAGACACAAAATGAATCTTTGATTACTAACAATTCAAGGATGAGATTGTTTCTCGAAATAATCGTCGAATACAACCACTCCATATTTCTTGCTAATTCAACCACCCATTTTAATTAAAAGTCAATTTAATTTCAATCGTCAGATTAATCAAATCAACGTTTAACATTAAGTCCTTCCGTCTCACAAAATTAAAATGTCCCTCTTAATCTTAACACTGTTCGCCAATATAAACAAATCGGCACACACTAAATTTGTTTATTAATTGCGCTTTGCAATTAAGATCGAGTTTTATTTTATACAAGCTTTTTGGTCGATTTTTTTATCTTTGCTCATTTATTTCGCTCGAATTTCATTGCCTATTGAGATAGTTCATGAAAAACTTCTATAGGCCCCCAATTGACAAAAATCGAGCTTGGAAACAATCAAAGGAGATTCTTTGTACAAAAATTTGTGGAGAGTCTTGTCTCTCATGGAATCTGAAATGAAATGAGCTCCAAATAAGAGTATTGAGTATGCACTGTGTAAAGATGTTCCATGACTAAAAAAAGAAATAGGTTGCATTCGGTGGGACACCTAAAATGGCAAAAAGAGAAGCATTGGGTGGGACGGAGGGAGTACTACATAACTAATATTTTATAATATTATACATCGCCATTTTTCATAGCACCGTTGGATGATGTGTTATTATTTTTTAAAAACAAAAGGGCTGTAAGCTTTTATCAAATATGCGCTGCAACAACCGGAACTAACCAATCTCTTAAAAATGTATTTATTCATATAATTTAATGTAAATAAGAAAGTAATGTGGACACAAAATCTCAAAATCAAACCAATCAACCACAACAAGTCAATAAGTCAACAAGTCAATAAGTCAACAAGTCAACAAGTCAACAAGTCAACAAGTCATCTGCTTGTTGAGGAAGCATAACAACTCAGTCAAAGCGTACATTGCACGCTTCTAACTCAGTACATAAATCATAAATCTACCTCATCTTATTTTCATCCATCAGACAAATACATCTCTAACTAACACATACTGATGTCTCAAATCTCAAGAAAGATGCAGCCACTACAATTTCCGACACTTCCTGAGGATGTCTTTCAGAACATTCTTTCTCGGCTGCCAATCAAAACCCTAATGAGATTTAAATGCGTAAGCAAGTCCATTCATTCTCTAATCAATGATCCAAAGTTTGTTAAATTGCATCTTGACATCACTTGTAAGAAGAGAGTCTTTGTCAGCACCGATCTACCCCAAATCATTTCGCTCGATGAAGAAAATGGTATGACCCTTACTATGCCTGTTGAGTACCTTCATTAATACCTGCTGATGATCTTGAAATAATTGGCTCGTGTAATGGATTGTTATGTAGCCGGCTTGATAGATTCCAAATTCAATGTATGGAATCCCAGTACCAGAGTTTGCAGGGAACTTGCGAAGCCCAATCCACTTCTAGCTTATTATCCTGATTTAGTACCCATATATGGATTCGGGTATGATTCTTCGATCGATGATTATAAGATCATTAGAGCTGTAAGTCCTTACAATGGAACCAAAAGTACAACTCTTGAAATTTGTAACTTAAAAGACAATATCTGGAGAAGATGCACGCATCTCTTCCTTGCATCCTCACCGATAGCTATTGGAGAATGATTGAACCTGACTTTCCTGACATATTCTCCCGCGGCGCAGGAGTTTATGCAAATGGAGCCATACACTGGCTACAAAAGCGAGATTTAAACACCAACTTCTATGGATCAGATATTATCCTCTCATTCAATTTGGCTGAAGAGAAGTTTGAAGATGTGATACCACATATAGAGTACAATAAAGAAGACTCCAACCCAAGCGAAATGCTAGCTTTTGGAGGGAACTTTACTACAATAATTTAAAAATGGAATAAAAGTGAATATGAAATTTGGGTTATGAAAGAGTATGGCACAAAAGGCTCGTGTACGAAGATCGCAACATGCCAAATGACCCGGGGCATTTATTCGAAGATAGAATAAGCTTTTGGTTTGTCCCATTTCTATCTCGCGTTGATGGATGTTTGCTGGTGGACATGGGTGGCAATGAGGTATTGAAATATGATCCGCGAACAAAGATCTTTAGTAAAATCGAGCTTGGAAACAATGAAAGTATGTTCTTGGTACAAGAATTTGTGGAGAGTCTTATCTCTCCTCATGAAATTTGAAATGAAATAAGCTTGAGAAGTAGAGTCTGTTTTATGCATTGTCCAACGATGTTAATAACTTGTGTTGTTTTGTAAAATCCAAGTCATGGGAATTGAACAAATTTGCGTCAAAGTTATTTCTTTCGATTTCAATTTTACTAATGTAATTAAAGAAAGTGAAATACATCCCCAAGTCTTTTGTACTTTATCAATAAAATTGTTGCGAAAACTAAATAATAAACATTGGAAATTGGTGCTTCAAAAAACCAACTTTTGACTTAACAAGATTTACAATTGGTTGTGTCAACTCTGATTTTTTTGATAGAAGGGCAAAGCCCAAAAGTACAATCCGAGAACTTAAAAAGCTTAATAAAAATTTAGCTTGACGCAAAATAGTCGAAACATAAGAAATATAAACTATAGGACTAGACCCGATTGTTTGCCTCGGTACGTACAAGACTGTTTAAAAAAATTGACAGAACTTTGAGCAAGTGAGCACATAACTGAGGACCAGTCTGATATACAGAACTTCCAAGATTTCTGTGATAATAAGTGATGAAATTCTTGAACTTTAAAAATATAACCTCAGAAATCAATCCATAATGATCCAATTGTGTAAGCTTGATCCGAATATAACCATCTTAAAAGAAGCATCATCATTGGTTTTTAAAATTGTTAATCCACCTCCGAGTCCGGTTCTCTTGCAATCCCTTGCATGTGTGCAAATTGAGTTTTAACGATTTGCATCTTTTCACTTAACTTTATGCATATTTCAAAATGCATACGTGCAAGTGCTAAACAACAAAAATACAGATTGCGCGAATTGTGAACCGTTAGATCAAATCGATCCAACGGCCCAGATCGTGGATCACAGAGATCGCACGCCACATGGGGTCTTAATGAACGCTTCTCATCCACCTCCTGCTTGTAAAGATTTGGGATTCGCGTCGAACTCTATCCATAAAGACTGCAGCAGAGTCGTTGTCAGAGTTATCTGGTTGGATACTTATCTGAATTAGGATTGATATGATGGCGCTGAAGATAACGTCAACCGGTGTATAGGACAGCATCCTGCTGAAACTATCAACTTCCCTATAAAGCTGAAACTTGATGGCAAACAACTCCATAGCTTGAACTACCAAACTCTTTTCCATTGCATATGAACATTAAAAGGACTTTCTTAGCCTGTTAAGCTAGAAAGAAAGGAAGGGAAGTTCTCTCTCCATGTGATGCGTACACCTTGACATATAACCCAAGTGCAAGTGAAGTACAGAAGCAAGCTCTCAAGTCTAGGTCACTGCAGAAACCCATCTCTCATGAGAAGTCCAACTTAAGCACTTCCTGCTTCCTGTTAAAAGAGGTCTCTTAGCTTGAGAACTAAGAACCCATCTCCATGTGGTTAACTCTGATTCGTATCACTGCTCTGAGTGAGGAGGATTGTTGTGTATAGATAATATCAATAAAACACATATGTAAGTAATATTAATCAATCAATTGTTTTTAATTGTCCATTGTCAAATATGTGCATTAACACCGTTCTGTGTTATTTGCTTTTTAAATGTTTTACTTTTTTCCTTTTGAAGTATTTTACTTTGTATTATTTGCTTGTTTTTTGTTTTTTGTTTTTTGGTATTTTTTGAGTTTTGATCCCTAAAAAAATTATGTTTTTGATATTATCTAGTTAATTTTTAAATTTATCATTTCTCAATCGCATTGATTGTGTTTTTGATTTTTATATTCTTTTCCTATCGCATCGTTTGTACTTTCGGTTGTCTATCGTAAGTTTGCGCTTTGTCATAAACAATATATACTAAATGGTAATTGAATAGTGCTACGAAATTAGATTCGTTAAAGGTTGGTAAGAGATTTTCTTAAAGTTTAAGTGCCTTCCTTTCATGCCGAGTGTAGTTAAACAACTAAATTTGCATGATATGACAACGGACTCTAATATTGATCGAAAAATCAGTCAACACGAAATGGGGAAGGCCTTCAACTATCACGAAAATTGATTGCTATTCAAAGACTCACGAATGAGGAAGATCGTTATGTATAAATAATATCAATAAAACTCATGTAAATTATAATTAATTAATTGTTTTTATCAGTTCATTGTTCATTTTCCAACACGCATCAACACCGTCTCTGTGTTTTTTATATCTAATTAGTTGTTCTATATTTTTTGTTATATATTTCAAAATTGACAGTTAAATGTTTTACTTTTTCCTTTTGAAATATTTTTCTTTGTATAATTTGCATGTTTTCTGTTTTTTTGGTATTTTTTGATTTTAATTATAAAAGTTCTTTTTTTTACGAGTCGCTTTACTTATTAATTTTGCTTATGTGCTGACACGGAAAAGGTTTAAGGAGGACCAATACATTTACGTGAGACGAAGGACATCATCTCAACCGTTGATTTCCATCAATTCAACGGTTAATATCGATAATCGTCACTCATCAACCGCCCCGTGTTCTTTGCTCTAATTTAATCTCAACGTTAGATTATTAAAAACCAATGATTGAGGTTTAGTCTTTATATCTCACAAAAATTTAATATCCTTCTAAAACTCAACCATGCGAACACTAACCAGGAATTGACCATCGTTTTGAAAAGTTCACCTCAGGAACCCAAAATGGCCAAATCCAAACAACCAACACAAGTCAAATAGTCATATGCTTGGCTGTTTGCTGCATAAGGGAAAGAGCCGAGACATTCAGATCCAGCATCATATCATCCCTCCAAGTTCAAGAAAGATGCAACCGCAGCAGCTTTCAACACTTCCTCATGACATCCTTCAGAACATTCTGTCTCGGCTTCCAGTCAAAACCCTAATGAGATTCAAATGCGTAAGCAAATCCATTCATTCTTTACTCCATGATCTAAACTTTGTTAAGCTGCATTTTGACATGACTAACCCTAATAACCAGAGAGTAATTGTAACTACAGGTCCACCCCAGATCATTTTGCTTGATGAAGAAAATGCTATGACCCTTACCATACCTACTGAATACCCTTCTTTAATACCTGCTGGTGATGTTGATATCATTGGCTCATGTAATGGTTTGTTATGTGTAATGGTACCCGATACCGACTTGTTCGATTACAGATTCATTATATGGAATCCTAGTACCAGAGTTTGAAGGGAGCTAGCCAAGCCTGATCCACTTTTATCGACTTTTCCTAATACATTGTATTATGTTGGGTAAAGTTTGTTTTAGTTTTTTAATTGATTTAATTATTATAATTACGTGCAAATAGGATTTAGGAGTGGTGTGTTAGTTTTAGATAATGTCAAGTTGTAGGCAGTTATGTTAATTATTTATTGAATGAAATTGGCAAAAGATGTCATCGTTCCCAAACATAAATCTGCAATTGTTGTCATCAGATTTTACTTCTTTCGAAAATTCAGATCCTACATTTGGTACTCAGAGCCAGATTTTAATGGCACAATATGTCTTCTCCACCGAAAACACCATCTTTACCACGTCCGAAACCACGTGCCAAAGGAGCCGAAACTAGCCGTGCAAAAACTAGTATTGGTGCTGGAGAAATAGTTGTGCAGAAAGTTTTCAAGGAATTGGCTTCCTCTATTAGATATCCACTGCTTACACGTACAAATTATGGTGACTGGTCTTTGTTGATGCGTGTCAATTTGCAGGCTCAAGGATTATGGGAAGCAGTTGAATTAGGGACAACTGACTACAAGGAGGACCGGATGGCTCTTGCAGCAATTCTCCAAGCTGTACCCTCCAAGATGCTTGCTACGCTTGCACTGAAATCAACTGCAAAGGAAGCATGGGATCTGATCAAAATAATGAGAATGGGAGTGCAGCCTGTTCGTGAAGCGAAAGCATAAACTCTCCGAAGTGAATTTGAAGTGATGAAATTTAAAGATGGTGAATCAGTAGATGATTTTACATTGAGACTTACAAGTTTGGTTAGTAACTTGCAGTTAGACGAGGTCAGATTGATGATGAAACAGTGGGAAAGAAGTTATTACGTGTTGTGCCTTCTCGTTTTTCTCAGGTTGCAATTTCCATTGAAACGCTGATGGATCTTAAAACGCTCACTATAGAAGAACTTACGGGTAGGTTGAAAGCTGTTGAAGAACGATTTGATCAACTTGATGATCAGGAAACTGAGCATCTGCTATTGACCAGAGAAGAGAAGCATTCAAAATTTACAAGCAGACAAAGTAAGAATAGTAGTGGTAAAACTTTTGGAGTTAGTGGAGGCAATCAAGGTTATGGTGATCAACAACAAAGGCGAGATAGCATTACTTTTGAAGAAAGAGTTGACCTTAAGCAGCAATGTGAGCGCTATACACAGAAACCTAGTCGAGATCTATCGAAAGTCAGATGTTATAATTGTAACAAGTTTGGACATTTTTCAAGAGATTGTACACAATCACGCCGAGAGCATCGTGATGAAGCTAATTTACCAAGGATTGAAGAAGATGATGAGCCGCTTTACTTTGATGTAACGATGCAATGTTGCTGAGTTTTTCGAAGATGAAGGAAGCGACTAAAAATAAGCAGGAACATGGAGTGGATTGCTGGTATAAAATAACAAATTTAGGGCGAGATTGTTAGGTAAAGTTTGTTTTAGTTTTTTAATTGATTTAATTATTAAATAATTACGTGCAAATAGGATTTAGGAGTGGTGTGTTAGTTTTAGATAATGTCAAGTTGTAGATAAGTTCAGAGTCAGTTACGGCAGTTATGTAAATTATTTATTGAATGAAATTGGCAAAAGATGTCATCATTTCCCAAACAAAATCTGCACTTGTTGTCATCAGATTTTACTTCTTTCAAAAATTCAGATCCTACACATTATCCATTTATGGATTTGGGTACGATGCGTCTACAGATGATTACAAGGTCATCAGAGCTGGGGATCCTCAGATTGGTTCTAAAAGTACAACTCTTGAAATTTGTAACTTAAAAGAGAATGTGTGGAGACATATACAAGCATATCTTCCTTGCTTCCTCACAGATGGCTATTGGAGAATGATTAACCCTGGGTTTCCTGGCATATTCTCCAGTTGCACGGGAGTGTATGCAAATGGAGCTCTGCATTGGCTGCAACAGCGAGATTTAAACACAAACTTGCATAAGACGAATGCTATCATATCACTCAATTTGGCTGAAGAGGAGTTTGAAGATGTTATTTCACTTTTAGAGCATGATAAAGAATACACCTACCTGATTGAATTGCGAGTTTTTGGAGGAGACTTATCTGTACTATTTTACAGACATAGGACTCGCAAAAATGAAATCTGGATCATGAAAGAGTATGACGGGAAGGGCTCGTGGATGAAGCTCGCAACCATGCCAAAACATCCAGTTCCTGAATATGTAGATTCATTTAAAACAGACTGTTTTGTCCCATTTTTATCGTGTGCTAATGGATTTCTACTCATAGACATTGATGGGTCTGAGGTATGGATATATGATCCGCGAACAAATATTTCTAGTAAAATCGAGCTTGGAAACAATAAAAGGAGGCTCTTTGTACAAGAATTTGTGGAGATTTTGTCTCTCCTCATGGAATCTGAAATGAAATGAGCTCCAAATCTGAGTATTGAGTATGCACTGTGTAAAGATGTTCATGACTTTTGCTGTTTTGTAAAATTCAACTCATGGACATTGAGTAAATTTGCTTCAAAGTTATTTATGTTGATTTATATTTTTGTTATACACACTGAAAATTAAAGAACCAATTTTTGACTAATCTTGTAATCTGATGTATTTACAGCCTGTATATTTTAATCTCTGCTTTGAAATCAATTCAATATATGATTTTATTTCTACAGTAAAAAATAGATTTAAAAAAATGATGATAAATTTTTGAAAAATAGCTCCAATGACATAACGAAACCATGAATTGTCAATCAACAAACTCAAATATCAATAACTAATACTAGTATAGAGTAAGAATTTGGAGGACGGATAAATAAATGTGAGACATGATCTCAATCGTTAAATACTAATAATTCAACATATGAGATTTGATTAAAAAAATATATCCGTCAGTCTCAACCTCTAGGATTTTTTGCAAATCTAACCGCCATTATATAAAATCAACTTTAATCTCAACTGTATATTAATCTAATCCAACGATTGATATTAAATCCTTCCGTCTCACCAACTCTTTATTTCTATTGAAATTTACCCTACTAGTGAATACTGGTTCCAAAAAACATCCGAAATTAAACTTACATTGTATAAATTAAAAGTTGGGATTTAAGCTTCCTAGATGTGTAATAATTTAATGTAAAAAAGTAATGTGGACACAAAATGTCTAAATCCAACCAATCAACCCCAACAAGTCAACAAGTCATCAAGTCATCAAGTCATCTGCTTGTTGAGGAAGATAACAACTCAGTCAAAGCTTACATTGCACACTTCTAACACACTAAATAAATCAGTACTCAATCTAGCCTTATTTTCATCCATCAGACAAACACATCTCTAACTAACACATACTGATGTCTCAAATCTCAAGAAAGATGCAGCCACTACAACTTCCGACACTTCCTGAGGATGTCCTTCAGAACATTCTTTCTCGGCTGCCAGTCAAAACCCTAATGAGATTTAAATGCGTAAGCAAGTCCATTCATTCTCTAATCAATGATCCAAAGTTTGTTAAACTGCATCTTGACATCACTTGTAAGCAGAGAGTCTTTGTCAGCACCGATCCACCCCAAATCATTTCGCTCGATGAAGAAAATGGTATGACCCTTACTATGCCTGTTGAGTACCCTTCATTAATACCTGCTGATGATCTTGAAATAATTGGCTCATGTAATGGATTGTTATGTGTAATGGATTATGAAACCGACTTGATAGATTCCAAATTCATTGTATGGAATCCCAGTACCAGAGTTTGCAGGGAGCTTGCGAAGCCCGAACCACTTCTAGCTTATTATCCTAATGTAGTACCCATATATGGATTCGGATATGATTCTTCGATCGATGATTATAAGATCATCAGAGCTGTAAGTCCTTACAATGGGTCCAAAAGTACAACTCTTGAAATTTGTAACTTAAAAGACAATGTATGGAGAAAGATGCAAGCATCTCTTCCTTGCATCCTCACCGATAGCTATTGGAGAATGATTGAACCTGACTTTCCTGGCATATTCTCCCGGGGCGCTGGAGTATATGCAAATGGAGCCATACACTGGCTACAAAAGCGAGATTTAAACACCAACTTCTATTGGTCAGATATTATCCTCTCATTCAACTTGGCTGAAGAGAAGTTTGAAGATGTGATTCCACATATAGAGTACGATAAAGAAGACTCCAACCCAAGCGAATTGCTAGCTTTTGGAGGGAACTTAACTACAATAATTCACAAATGGAGCAAAAGTGAATATGAAATTTGGGTCATGAAAGAGTATGGCACGAAAGGCTCGTGGACGAAGATTGCAACAATGCCAGATCACCCGGGGCATTTATTCGAAGATAGAATGGGCTTCTGGCTTGTCCCATTTCTATCTCGCGCTGATGGATGTTTGCTGGTGGACATGGGTGGCAATGAGGTATTGAAATATGATCCGCGAACAAAGATCTTTAGTAAAATTGAGCTTGGAAACAATGAAAGTATGTTCTTGGTACAAGAATTTGTGGAGAGTCTTGTCTCCCCTCATGGAATCTGAAATGAAATGAGCTTGAGAGTATGGTCTGTTTGATACATTGTCCAACGATGTTAATAACTTGTGTTGTTTAGTAAAATTCAAGTCATGAAAATTGAACAAATTTGCGTCAAAATTATTTCTTTTGATTTCAATTTTTGTAATGTAATCTATCAAAGAAAGTGAAATACATCTCCCAAGTCTTATGTACTTTATCAGTAAAATTGTTGCGAAAACTAAATAATACACATTGGAAATTGGTGCTCCAAAGAACCAACTTTTGACTAAACTAGATTTACAACTGATTGTGTTAACTCTGATTTGTATCTCTGCACTGATGAGGAGGATTGTTGTGTAAAGATAATATCAATAAAACTCATACGTAAATAATATTAATCAATCAATTGTTTTTAATAGTTCATTCTCAAGTACGCATTAACATTGTTTCTGTGTTTTTTATATTTAATTAGTTGTTCTATATTTTTTGAAAATTCATTATTAAATGTTTTACTTTTTTCCTTTTGAAGTATTTTTCTTTGTATTATTTGCATGTTTTTCGTTTTTTTGGTATTTTTTGTGTTTTGAATTAAATTATTTACTATTTTATTATTTATATAAAATTCTTTATTTTTTAAATGAGTGGTTTCACTAATTAGTTTTGCTTATCAGCTGGCATTAGTGGGAAAATGTATAAGGAGGACAAATAAATTTAGGTGAGACAGAAAGTACGTTATCCCAATCGTTGATTTTTATCAATTTAACGGTTAATATTAATAACTGTCACTCACCAACCGCTTCGTATTTTTTGCTAATTCATTATAAATATAATTGAAAGTGATTTTAATTTTAACTACTAAATTAATCTAAACTAACGGTTGAAAGGGAAAGGTTTGAATGAGAACCTATTTTAAAATAAAAACTTAGAACTAATGCAAGTCTTAAGATCTAAGAATTAAATGGTTTGGATTGATGACCTCATTAATTAAATATCAATCATTTTTAGTAATGAAAGGGCACACTTGTCATAATTTAGAGGATAAAAAAAGTCATCACTAAATACTTTAAAAGTGCATCAATTATTAAACAAATTATAATAAAAAGTGCATCACTAGAAATTTCAAAATGCATCAAAATTTAAAAAAAATTGTAATAATTTTTTTAATACGCAGACATTGTAATGCACTTTTTTTTAAATATTGTAATGCACTTTTTAAAAACTTTAAACACACTTTAAAAAAATATTTTAATGCACTTTTACAAAAATATTGTAATCCATTTTTTATAGAATATATTAATGCACTTTCAATAATCATTAATCATTAAATATAAGTAAAGATTTGACAAATGTCCCCTTCATATTGATTGATGATAGTAATTGATATTAACAATATCATTAATCACATTCATTGAATTGTTTGATTGTGTGGTTCATAGTAATTCTAAATTTTCATTTTAAATGTAGTTTATATCGGAACCAAACCAACAGTTGAAATAAGTATCTATGTGTCACAAAAATTTGGTATCCTCTTGGAATTAGCACTAACCAGGAATTCACTCATTTTTGAAAAGTCTCAACCTAGAAACCCAAAATGGCCAGATCCAAACAAGCCACACAAATCAAACAGTCATATATTTGCTGAAGAAGGGTAAGAGTCGAGACATCTCAGATCCGGCATCATCATGTCTCCAAATTCAAGAAAGATGCAACCGCAGCAGCTTCCCACACTACCTCAGGATATCCTTCAAAACATTCTGTCTCGGATGCCAGTCAAAACCCTAATGAGATTCAAATGCGTAAGCAAGTCCATTCATTCTTTACTCATTGATCCAAACTTTATTAAGCTGCATTTTGACATGACTAACCCTAGTAAACAAAGAGTCACTGTAACTTCAGATCCACCCTAGATCATTTTTCTTGATAAAGAAAATGTTATGACCCTAATTACCAATTTACCATACCTACTGTGAATACCCTTCGTTGATACCGGCTGGTGATGTTGATATCATTGGCTCATGTAATGGTTTGTTATGCTTAATGGTACCCGACGCAGACTTGTTCGATTACAAATTCATTATATGGAATCCTAGTACCAGAGTTTGCAGGGAGCTAGCAAAGCCTGATCCACTATTAGCGACTTTTCCCAATACATTACCCATTTATGGATTTGGGTACGATTCTTCTACAGATGATTACAAGGTCATCAGAGCTGGGGATACTCAGATTGGTTCTAAAAGTATAACTCTTGAAATTTGTAACTTAAAAGACAATGTGTGGAGAAATATACAAGCTTATCTTCCTTGCTTCCTCACCGATAACTATTGGAGAATGATTAACCCTGCGTTTCTTGGCATATTCTCCCGTTACGCAGGAGTGTATGCAAATGGAGCTATGCATTGGCTGCAAAAGCGAGATTTAAACACAAACTTGCATAAGACGGATTTTATCATCTCACTCAACTTGGCTGAAGAGGAGTTTGAACAAGTGATTCCACTTTTAGAGTATGATAAATTACACCTACCCAACTAAATTGCGAGTTTTTGGAAGGAACTTATCTGTATTATTTTACAGACATAAGACTCGCGAAAATGAAATCTGGGTCATGAAAGAGTATGACGGGAAGGGCTCGTGGACGAAGCTCTCAACCATGCCAAAACATCCAGTTCCGAATATGTAGATTCATTTGAAAGAGACTGGTTTGTCCCATTTTTATCGCGTGCTAATGGGTTTCTACTGATAGACATTGATGGGTCTGAGGTATGGATACATGATCCGCGAACAAATATTTCTAGTAAAATCGAGCTTGGAAACAATAAAAGGAGGTTCTTTGTACAAGAATTTGTGGGAGTCTTGTCTCTCCTCATGGAATCTGAAATGAAATGAGCTCCAAATCTGAGTATTGAGTATGCACTGTGTAAAGATGTTCTGTTTTGTAAAATCCAACTCATGGACATTGAGTAATTTGCTTTAAATTTATTTATGTTGTTTTATATTTTGTGAGTTAGGATCTAGAAGAACATCAAATTTTTGTAAAATATAGAGACATCATTCAACCGTTGGTTTTGATTAATCTAACGGTTGAGATTAAAGTTGTTTTTAATTAAATAGGCGGTGGATTTGCAAAATACACGGGCGGTTGGATTGACGGTTATCAATATCAACCGTTGGATGAATAAAATCAACGCTTGAAATGATGTCCTTCCGTCCTACTAAATTTATGTTGTCCCTCTTGAACTCTTCCCTATATTTTGTAATACTCAATCTATCAAAAAGTGAAATACATGTCCCAAGTCTTGTTGTACTTTGTAAATAAAATTGTTGTGAAAATTAAATAATACACATTGAAAATTGATGCTTTAAGGGAACCAATTTTTTAGTAATCTTGTAATCTGATTTATTTACAGCCTGATATTTTTAAATTTCTGTTTTGAAAAATCAGTTAAAAATATGATTCTATTGATATAGTAAAAGATCAAGAAAAATAATCAATTTTTATAAGAAAGTAGTACATTAACATTATCTCAATTATCGGCTTTTAAGAGACAAGCGCATGAGATTTAAAATTAAGAAAATTGTCAAATGCAACTGTCCCGTATTTTTCACAAATTCAACCATCCAATTTTAAAAAATAGGTCTAACGTCAACCTTTAAATTAATTAAATCAATGATTCTGATTGTATCTTCGATCTAAAAGTTGATTAATGTCCTACATGATTCTAAACCAATTAATTCCAAAAAATTATAATTTTTTTATTAATCATATTGATATTATTAAGAGGAAAATTTAATTTATAAAATTAATTAGAATAACCATTTTCAAAACGAAGTCATTTAAAAATGATATCAAAACCATATGAACGACCTTGATTAATTGGGCCCGGATCGAAGCCCAATTGTGAATTCAGCAGCCGTGGACTTTTTTGGTAAGAGATCTGAAGAAAATAGTTTACGATGGTCGGAGAATAGAGAAGCAATGGCGTCGTCGATTCTGTCTTCTTCGATCGCCGTTGCTCTCTTCTTCTTCTTCTCGCTTTTGATCTCTCCTTCGCACTCAATTTACTGCGATGAGGATGACTGCTACGATCTTCTAGGGTTAGCCACCTTCATCAATTTTCCTTATTTTTTACGTTTTAAATTTTGCATAAAAAAGTGAACTTGGACAGATTTGCTGCATTCGAACTGAGCTGATCCTCCTTGATATTTATTTTCAGTGTTACACAGAGTGCTAATTCTTCTGAACTCAAAAAAGCTTACTACAAGCTCTCCTTGCAATTGTAAGTTTGGATTTTTGTTTCTGAATTTCATTGTATTAATGTTTTGAAATGTTGTTTGAAATGTTGTTTGACTTGTGAGTTTGTTGTGTTTGCAGTCATCCGGATAAGAATCCGGATCCTGAATCTAAAAAGCAGTTTGTGAAAATTGCCAATGCTTATGAGGTAGGTTACAGTCTATGTAAACGCAAAGTTGACTTCGTTTTTAGTATTTATTAGGACTGAATGTTTGTCAAAATGTGCAGATCTTAAAAGATGAAGCCACGAGGGAGCAATATGATTATGCAATAGCTCACCCTGAGGAGGTGCTGCTTATATTTTTGTATTTTAGAAAATGACCTGCATCATGTTTTCATTTGTTTATATTGCAGTTTTTGGTTTGCTGAAATCTTAATTGTGCATCTAAAGTGTCTTTACAACTCTTTATGAGTTAAAACACATGTTATGCTGGTTTCCAGTTTACAAAGTCACCTGTTATTGAATTAATAATTCAGGAAATATATTATCTCATCTTGTTGAAAATGACCAGATCTTTGTTACATCTTATTTTAATTTCCATTGAAATCTGATTTGAATTTAGAGGTTCATCATTTGTTTGTGTTTTAGAAGTTAGATTGTAGAGTAGGCAAAGATCTTTGACTATTAGTTTTTGCTCTCAAGCTTGGAATTTTCTAAAATAGTGAAATGTTCCTCCAAGATTTATCTTTTTTCCTAGCCATTCTATTGACACACTGGTTATGTTGCTTACAGGTATTCTATAATACTGCTCGCTACTATCAAGCATATTATGGCCACAAAACGGTGAGAACTGACAACTGTAGTTGTGTACAAAATGTTTTTGATTAGTTTAGCCCTATTTTATTTTTTCTGCTCAGTTAGTCTGATAATATTGCTTCCACATTTGTAGGATCCTCGTGCAGTTATTGTCGGCCTTTTTCTGGTTCTCTCTGCTTTCCAGTATCTGAATCAGTGGACAAGGTATACCCAGGTATTGCAGTGATATCTTATAAATTGCTTTCTAATGCTACTGAACCAAATGTAAACGGTAAATTTGAGCTTCACCAGTCACTTTAAAAGTGATTCTTTGTACTTATCATTAATATATTTGGTATACAACGCAGGCCATTGACATGGTCAAGAAGACACCTGCTTACAAAAACAAATTGCGGGCTCTTGAGCTTGAAAGAAGCGGGGGAGTGTCAAGCAAGAAAAAGTCTCACAAGCAAAGTGACAAGTATGATATTGATATACCTATATAATTTCAACCTTGATTCTGTGTTTAAATGCGTATTGGTGTCCTCCTGTAAATGTGCTGACATGCCTGTGTTACCTGTCTGCAGTAATCAAATCAAAGAAGATCTGAGCAAGGAACTTGATTTGCAAATTATAGGGGCTGAAAAGCCATCAGTTTGGGGGCTTCTGGGTGTTCGCTTTATACTATTGCCTTACACCATCGGAAAGGTATTAATCTTTGGAAATGCTTTTCTTTTTTTCCACTAAATAATATTTTTGATGTTAACTTAATTTTTATGATGCAGCTATTAAAGTGGCATGCATGTTGGTTCTGGAGATACACTGTGAGAAAGGCTCCCTATGCTTGGGATGATGCTTGTTACCTAACCCAGAGATCCCTTCGCGTCTCCCATGATTCATGGGAAAATATGGGTAAGCTTCATCAGTTTCTTGAGAAGTAGTCTGTTTCATGAACCCCAACCGACAAATGCGATTGTATCCGAAGCTTATGGAGTACATAATAATTTATTCTTCTTAATCCTGCTGGGTTACTAGGAACAAAAATATGCACATATTTTTCCTTTTAAATGTTGTATGGCTAACAAGGTATGCTTTTTAGGCACTATGAATTAGTCTTCTGTATACTGAAAATGAAAGTTTCTTTTTTTCCTTCAGACGAGTCAACTAAGGATGACCTTGTCCATAGGCGTTTGTGGGTGGAATCGAACCTTGAGAGCTACTTCAATGACATGAGAAAGGAATCAAAGCGGCGGAGATAGCTTCATTCCAGTTAATTCCATATTTATGGTAGGGATCAAAGCGGCTGAGTTAGCTTCATTCCTGTTCATTCCATATTTATGGTAGGAATTTGAGGGTAAAGAAAGTAAGCATCAGTATTTCCCTTAACCACACAGACTAGAACAATTTTGCATCAATCAACAACCCTCAAGAAACCACATGAGTTGCAAACCTGTATGAGACTAACATTAAACAACTTTCTTAATACTATGTTGTACCCCTGTCCCCATATCATTTTCATTAGTTGGGATATGCTTATTCATTGATGTAAACTTTAGCAAACTATTATCCCTTGATCTATTTTGGGACAACCTCTACGGAACAACTAGTGCTACTTGTCATTTGCTAGATATTCTAAAATGTGCGATCAACAAGTCTATCATCAAGTTGTTTTCATAAAAAACCAATTGAACATTTCTTTGAACAATTGTCTGGATTCAAAATCAAGATTTTGAGCATTTGATTATACTGATTTTTTTGAAAATTGTAACTATTAATTTAGAAGAAATGTCAAATGCATCGGACCTCGGTGCATACTGCTAGCCCGATACATGTAGCAACGCTCTTATTTTGGATAGGTTTTGAAAATGGAGCTTTTATTTTCAATTTTGAATAGAATTATCGATTTCATCATAACTCATCATAATAATTAGACAATTGTAATCTTTTTTTGATACATTGAATGGCAAAGGTTCAATTGCGACCCCCTTAATTCTTGCGATTCGTGCGACCCCCTTATGCAACCGTTGGATCAATTTGATCCAACGGTTGCAAATCTGCACTTTATTTTTTTGTCACATTTTTGTCGTTTAGCTAAATGCACAAATGCAAATGGAATGTGCATATAGTGCCATATAGTACAAAACAAAAATGCAAATAGAAAAATCTCAATCTGCATACTTGCAAAGAGTCGCAAGGGAACCGGACTCTACATTGAATAACTGTAATCACTTTTTATTAACGACAAAAAAGCAGCAATAATTGAGACATGATATTACCATTAAATGGGTCTCGGCCTCACCACAAATTTCCACGCCCAAACCAGAAACGAATCTCCACACGCTCCAAAATAAATAGACCGACTCAATAATTTCGCGAATTATCTCGAACATAACGCCGTTTAATTCTGCAAGAACGGATCCATTCCATAAAACGGGATAGGTACAAAGGTAACCTCACACGCTAATCAAGAATCCACCACACACGTGTCGCAATCCCATTCGCTCTTGGAGTTATAAAATAGGGTTTCCTCTCATCATCTTCTTCATTCCGATTTTCATCTCTCGATCGATAATCCCAAGAAAGCGTTCTTCAACCCTCTCTCTCTCCAAGGTATGCGATTCTCTTCTCGATCTCTTGTCGCTGTTCAATTTCGATTATTTGTATCCAATTGCTTCTGTAGATCTTAAAATTAGGGTTTCGGTGATTCCAGATCTGTGTGTATGTCGTTGATTTGCGATTTTTAGGTTTTGATTCTGATCTGTTGATTTTGAATTTGAATTTACAGATGCAGATTTTCGTTAAGACTTTGACAGGAAAGACCATCACGCTTGAGGTCGAGTCATCCGACACGATCGACAACGTGAAGGCTAAGATCCAGGACAAGGAAGGAATTCCTCCGGATCAGCAGAGGCTTATTTTCGCCGGAAAGCAGCTTGAAGACGGTCGTACTTTGGCTGACTACAACATCCAGAAGGAGTCGACTCTTCACCTTGTGTTGCGTCTTCGTGGTGGTATGCAGATCTTCGTCAAGACTCTGACTGGAAAGACGATTACTTTGGAGGTTGAGAGCTCTGACACGATTGACAACGTTAAGGCTAAGATTCAGGACAAGGAGGGAATTCCTCCGGATCAGCAGAGGCTTATCTTCGCTGGAAAGCAGCTGGAGGATGGACGTACCTTGGCTGATTATAACATTCAGAAGGAGTCTACTCTTCACTTGGTCTTGCGTCTGCGCGGTGGTATGCAGATTTTTGTGAAGACGTTGACCGGAAAGACTATTACTTTGGAGGTGGAGAGCTCCGACACTATTGACAACGTTAAGGCTAAGATCCAGGACAAGGAGGGAATCCCACCGGACCAGCAGAGGCTTATCTTTGCAGGAAAGCAACTTGAGGATGGTAGGACTTTAGCTGACTACAACATTCAAAAGGAGTCTACCCTTCATTTGGTCCTGCGTCTTCGAGGTGGTATGCAGATATTTGTGAAGACTTTGACTGGAAAGACTATAACTTTGGAGGTTGAGAGCTCAGACACAATTGACAATGTTAAGGCCAAGATCCAGGACAAGGAGGGAATTCCTCCGGACCAGCAAAGGCTTATCTTTGCTGGGAAGCAATTGGAGGATGGACGCACTCTGCTGACTACAATATTCAGAAGGAATCCACTCTACACTTGGTTCTCCGACTCCGTGGTGGCATGCAAATCTTTGTCAAGACCTTGACTGGGAAGACAATCACTCTTGAAGTTGAGTCATCTGACACAATAGACAATGTGAAGGCTAAGATCCAGGATAAGGAGGGAATCCCACCAGACCAGCAGAGGTTGATCTTTGCTGGTAAGCAGTTGGAGGATGGTCGTACTCTCGCTGACTACAACATTCAGAAGGAATCCACCCTCCACTTGGTGTTGCGTCTGCGTGGTGGGATGCAGATTTTTGTGAAGACCCTTACTGGAAAGACGATCACTCTTGAAGTGGAGAGCTCCGACACAATCGACAATGTCAAGGCTAAGATCCAGGACAAGGAGGGTATCCCTCCGGATCAGCAGAGGTTGATCTTTGCTGGCAAGCAGCTGGAAGATGGTAGGACTCTTGCTGATTACAACATCCAGAAGGAGTCTACCTTGCACTTGGTCCTGCGTCTGCGTGGAGGAAACTAGGGATGGTTTCCGCTTCCTTCTAAGTTGGTTTGCTTTGCTCTTGTTGGTTGTGTTTTATTTTCAATCAAAAACTATGTCTGTTCTTGTTTCAGTCTGTGTCGTGCCTGCTTGGTGAATCAACTCTATGAGTCTGTTCAACCAAGTTTTCTTAATTGAATAAAATACTGTTTCAGTAATACTGGTTGATCCTAGTTGAGTAGCATTTGTGTTTCATCAGTCTTTTAAGTTGGACCTGAAGCTGTGATGGTCATTGTGCTTTTTTCAATACATAATTTTATGGCTTCTCTAAGGGCAGGTTGAAACTTCCATTGCATCCTTGCTGTCTTTGAAGTGTTGTTCTGCATCTAATGGTTAGTGTTCATCACAGTCTCCCTCGTTCCCGTTCATGACATTATTAACCCAAATGTTGGCTGTTATTCGATTTCTCTGTTCAGCTTTCAGTTCACTATTTAACAAGTCTACATCTTTTGGAAGTCTCAGAGTAATCCAGATATGTCTGTCTACCAATTGACGTCTAGGATACGAACCTGGTTGAGTGTAATTCATTCTTCATCAAGCTTATACACCAGCACTTCTTTTCTAAGCACTTATTGTGATTATCACAACTCCAGCAGTGCAAATTTAATTACTGGTGCTGACCTCTTTTTGGTCTCAGGAAACTACAGCTGTTGGAACTGTTAGATAAAAAAAGTTGGTGCACATCAAGGTATAGAGTTCTTAAGTGGCTTGCTTTCTAATACATGTAATTGCTTCTACATATGTAAAATTATAATTTTTGGATTGCTGAAACTTGTGTCAACTAATACTGCCTACGAGTCAGGATTGATTTATGTTCTGGTATTTTGCTCATTGTACCTAGTATGCCATATAGTTCTGCTGAAGCAAACCTGAGCAGACTAACCTGCCCTGATAAATTCAGCCTGTAAATATTGCAGGCATTTTAAGATTTCATTTCATTTCCTTTATTATTTTTTTGGAAGAAGAACCCATGTTTTGCATGATAAACCTTATGCTTTTAAACCAATTTTTTGCAGAGGATTGAACACAAGAGCTTCACTGAGCGCTTCCTACTTGCTACCGCTTGGCTATCCCTTTCGGGGCTTCATTTCGTCTTATTGTCTTGTGAAGTGCATAGTAATGTCTAATGTGGTTGCTTGGCCTGTTTATGGACCTGTTGGATAACTGCTTGAACTACTGCATCCATTGGATCTATAACTTACAATTGCTGGTAAACTTGTCTATTGTTTAAAATTTTGTGAGCAGCTGATTTCTCATTGCAAAGAAATGCAAACTTGTATTCAAAAAATGATTCACAGGCTGATGATACATCTAACATTTTAGAGCCTATTACATTGTTTTAGATTCGGCGGGGTATGTTCTCATGGCTGATGATGATCTTAGAATGTGGTTGTTCAGCTCCATGGACTTAAAGAGCACTCGACGGGCAGTTTAGGATATCTATCAGTGTCTTTGCAGTAGTCATATATGACGAGATTCTTCTGCACCCAGTAATAATCTTTTTGTTGTGCTGCAGATAAATGCCAAGCATCATACTTGTCCCACCAGTTTTGGGTTGTGGTGGAAACACATGCTGGGTAAGGATCTTCCCATTGGCAGCCATCGACGTTAAAGTCCTTGTACGATGATACAAACGGTGCCTTATTCCAGTCTGTTTTCTCCAGTCCACCTCTTGTCGCCCAGTCATCTGCATTCCATATGCTGGAGAACAGTACATTGGCTTTTCATTCGGGAAGAAGTTATTCTCTTTGTCATTGTTTTTGAAACCCTAACCGGAACTTTGTCTACAAAGAACCTGAAATAACCAAGACATTGCATACAGGTAAGTTACATTTACTGATCTTGATCATTATTGTTGATCATTGACAGACGGGCTTACACTAATTGATGATTGTTCCACAGGACGGAGTAGCTGTGATACTCCTCAGTAGGATCAAACCAAAGTTGATGCCTCATTTCCCTGCCACCAGTGCCATTCTTGTAGACATTGGTCTGAATAGTATACGGCTGACCGCTCCTGTTCCCAGGAACTCAAAATCAATTTCATCTCGCTCGGGTCCAGCTCCATTTTCACTGCACATCTGCATCAGCCAGCAAACTGATCAAGTCCATATTCAACTTTTATCACAAAAATAAGCACATGACATGTTGAGACAGAGAGTTTTACATAATAAGCAGTGACAACTCCTGCAGAGTCGCCTCCGACCAGCTTCACCTTCATGCTGAACCAGCCAAATCTATACTTCTCCTTGGTCTGAAAGCCACAACCTGTTTATCCAACCAGGCACATTAAACTAAAGTTCTTAAAGCAAAAAAGGATGCGAGCATGAAGGAGAGGTATACCAGTTTGTTTGTCGAGGGAGAGATGCCAGATCTGGCCATCCTCGCTAGTCTTAAAATGGTCCTCAGCCCACATGATATCAAAGTTGTCATCAAATGAACCTTGAGCTCACCGGCTGCCACCCAAAGTGAAGCTAGTAACAAGGTCGAGAGTATAAGAAACTTCATAGCATTTGCTGCTGCGTTTGAAATTCAAATCCTACACTGATGTCTTATGGAATAAATCAAGCAAAAGAAGAAAAGAATATAAAGGGGAAGGAGAGCATGTGAGTGTGAGCTTTACTGCATATGACAGAGAAGATAATAAGAACAAGAAGATGATCTGTTCTTATGTTTCTGTACTGTGCATTGGGTAGATGCAGAATCCATTCACACTTTACTAGTAAAGTCTACTAAGTACTCCTACATGGGAAGGAATCGATGCTGTCAAAAGGGTTTGTTACTAGTAATAGTTGGATTCAAGTTGTACTTTTAAAATGTAGCATCAAGATGTCAGAGACAGAGAGGGTTGTCAGAAACATGGGATGATGAGAATTTGTTCTTTTGAGCAACGTGAGTGTTTTCTAATCCGACAGCTTAACTCAAAATGTTATAATCCCGCTGGTGTCTTGAATGCAGTTATAAATTTGTCCCTTGTAACAACATCATTTTCATACTTACTACTCCCTCCGTCCTATTATGAGTGTCCCATTTCCTTTTTGGATGTCCCAAAATGATCTTCTCATTTCCTAAAATAGAAACTTTTTTACCTCTACATTTACACTCTCTTTCATACTTTTTATCTCACTCATTCTCTTTCTTACTTTTTATCTCACATTTTTCAATTTTCTTAAAAATCGTGAAAGTTCTCAAATGAGACACTCAAAATGGGACGGAGGGAGTAAGTGCCAAGTCGGTTATGTTTTAAGAGGAAATTTATTATTTGAGAGAGGGAATGATAAAATCTCAATCATTGATTTGATTAATCTGGCGGTTGAAATTAAAATTGGTTTTGATTATAATAATCAGTTGAGTTTGTAAATTCACGAGGTTGGATTTGACGATTATTTTTAGTTTAAATCTCGTTTGCTGAATTAATAAAAATCAACTGTTAAAACAATGTCATTGTTGAATCATTTCTTATTTTTACTTTAATTTGCAGTATGTACAACAATGTGAGAAGGTAAAATTTAACAGAGGATTGCGAGCTGGAACTAAATGGCCGACACTTTCTACATTTTTACTATTTTTCAAAGCATGCGCGTAGGGCTCTTGTTTTCTAAATGCCAGACTTTAAATCTGGTTATGTGTCTCATATCTTTTTTGGGATAACAATTATAAGTTAAATACATGAACATTTCAGTTTATGATTCTGAAGTACTTACAAGAACTTGAGATATTCTAACTGTCAGTTTTATGGTCGTTGTAGGCCATTAGATGTAAACAGAAGCCTTAGGGACATCCTTTTAAACTACTTGTTCTTCGAGATTGAGCTAGTCGTGAAGGAATAATTAATTTTAAGGGACTTGAATATTGTGAGAATAAAGAAATAGAATGAAAAGAGATTTTATTGATATGTTGATTGTGTAAATGATACAAAGGTTTATATAGAAAATACATTGCCAATAATAGAACAATAATAAATGTAAGACAATAATGGCGAATACCAAATTTATTTTCCTATACTATAATTATCCTAACAACCTCCCTCAATCGCGACTGTCGAAGAAGTAATGTCGGGATTGCACTTCAAATATTGAACATCAATAACAGCAAACAGATCTGGTCGAAAATTACGTCTCAGCATAGATTGGAGTTGAGGAAAAAATCATCTCAACAAAGGTGGAGGAATGACCATCTCACACCATGAATATGATGGACGGAAAGCACGTCTCATCAAAAGTACATGTCACAAGAGTAGATTAGTGACATCAGTGGGGAAACCACCGGAGACAAAGTAGATGTTGATGTGACAATTTGACTAATCAATTTTTTTTTGAATTACTCAAAAACAGATCTGAACACTTAGATCGGTGTTGTACTTGATACGTTTGAAAAGCAACGAATCATGAGGTTAGAGAAGCGAAAACTATTCAAACAAAAATTGTCAGAATTTACAGATCTGACGAGACAAACAATGTCTAGCCATCTGAAATCAATACTTCACCAAATTAGATAAAGATGAGATCGATTGATAGATCAGAATGAGATCTAAACTAATTTGAAATCAACTTTGAGAAAAGATGAACAGAAAGGGTTAGATCTGAATTTATTGGTGACATGAATAAAGAGAACAACAACAATAATGTTTTCTCCCTTTCACAATTTTAAATAGATCTGAACGGAATGAAATGAGAAATAATAGAAATAGAATATTGGGGTGGCGGTGGTGTGGTGACACCACCACCCAAAGTGGAAGCAACAAAAGAGATCAGGAAACAAAATCTGCAGCTCTTGATACCATGTGAGAATAAAGAAATAGAATGAAAAGAGATTTTATTGATATGTTGATTGTGTAAATGATATAAAGGTTTATATAGAAAATACATTGCCAATAATAGAATAATAATAAATGTAAGACAATAATGGCGAATACCAAATTTATTTTCCTATACTATAATTATCCTAACAAATATAACAGGGTAACTTTTGTTTATGGATGACAAACAGTTTCAACGAACTATTTCCCTTCTGTTCATATATTTGGGGAAAAGAAACCACTCGGGTGTGGAGAATTCTGAATCCTCCGTGACACCTTTCGGGTATATTGCTGCTGTTCAGGCTGAGCGGATGTAAGATAAAAGCGAGGCAAGAAACCGCTCGGGTGATAACATGAGGAAATGATGGATAAGATTTAATGAAAGAGTCGGCATCTTCTCAAGAAGCATCATTGGCTTCCTAATGTTGCCACTGGACAAGAAGTTGCGGAATGCTTTTGCCTTGTACGAGAGTTGAACGAAACCTCAGAATTTTATCGGGTTAATGCACTGGATGTCTCTCTTAAATTCACAGGAACGACAATCTTGATCCATTTCACAACCCCGCCTATGCAGATTCGTTGCATCCGACGGAGCATTATGATACAACCTCCACACCATTAGCTTAACCCGATTGGAGGCATTGGTTCTCCACAACTTTTTCCAGAAAGCTTGTACCCGAGTCTAATCTGCCTGCTGACAGCACATCGTTGTGTGCTACAAATTTATCTCACCTCCTTACTAGTTTAGCTACTATAAGTACGGGGTCATATCCACAGAGAACGGTGAGTAGGGTCTTCTTCTGTAAAGTAAAAATAAGATTGGGGTGTGATTGTGTTTATGAAAATCAGAAAACAAAACAAGAAACGCGGGACTGAGGTCATGCGTGTGTAAACTGGCGCACTAAAAAGAAGAGTTGTTGACAAGTTATGAGACGCTATCAGCTTAGACTTATCTTTATGAACATATGTTTATCATTGGTTGCTGCAGATCTATGCCTAATAGTTTAAGTGAATTAAGGTCCGATCAGGGCTTAATAATCCACACACATATTTCGGTAAGAGTTTATGCGATATTTATATTCAACCTAGTCTAAATAATTACGAATCCGATCAAGGTAGTGATAATATATCCTAGCCGTTACTCATAATCCTTCACCGTCAAGTCCATTTGATTAGTTTAACAATAGACAGTAAAATCTATAACTTAGTCTACGGTTCAAGGCTTTGCTTAATTCTCTAATCTAGCTATCATGCAATAAGCTTGAAATATTAATACTAAACAAGTTAAGCATTAAGAATAAAATCGCAAAACATAATGTTCACAATTTAAGTCTAAACTAATAAAGCAAGTTAGCAAGACATGCTTTTATTAGACATCTCAAAGTTTGTGTGTGAACAACAAGTCAAAACAATAAGAACAAAGAAAAGCTTAGTGGAGGTGTTCAGTCTGCGCGTCGGCTTTCTATTGCTCGTCAGTCTCTACTCGCTCGTCACAACTTGCGCGGATCCTTGGAGTAACAGCGTCTGTCTCTTGATTAGCTCTCCAAAATTGCATATGTGCTGCTCAGCTAACACTTCATATTTATATGGAGCTTCTAGGGTTGCTAAGTTTGAATTTTGGAAATAGATAATCTTGAATTTGTATGTTTATCCCTAAAAATTCGCATAGGAAATATTCTGCGCGTTGCTGAGACACCATCTCCTGCGTGCTGATGTCATCATCTACGATGCGACCCTTGTGTGTGTACGTGTTTTCAGTTGCGCGCACCTGGTCAAAATGACTGCGTTCTACTCATTCTTCTTCAAGTTTGATCCTTTGTTCTTTTCTTGCAAAATAAGCTTCTAAGTCATTTGTCTTTAATGCACATTCGTCCATAGCTCATAATCTTTACTGAAATACAAAACTATACCAAAAACGTAATTTTATAATAAATAATATTCAAACAAGCATAGTGTAAAGACAATAAAACACAGTATGAATGTGCATTATCACCTACTCTCGATAATCTAGTTGGTTCTGCCGCATGCGGTATATCAAGAGCGCATACGCGTTATGGAAAAAAATCCAGAAACATCCAAATTTCATGTCGGTATTAATTCTCCATACTTGAAAGAGGAAGTTTTGCAAAGCCCCATTCAAATGCTCCTTTTAAAGGCCCAGTTAACTAAGCCATATTTAATTTAATATTTTGGAGACTTGTCGAGCCTGAGGCCATCATGAGATTTTAGAGTTTTTAAATGGTTATGGTTTTTACTAAACTCAAATATTGCCTAACAGGTAATATTATGCGGGTAGACAATGGTTATTGAAAGTTTCGATGAACTGAATGGTATCCTGAACTTGTATGAGATCAAAGCTGATCAAAATGTTAATTAGGGTACAAGAACTTCAAATGCATATAAAGAGTATACAAACATCATCCAAATTCTAAGGGATCCATATGATGTCCAATCATACGAACAATTACTCAAACACAATGAAAAGTGTAAACAAAGTGTAAAGGAACATGATAATCTATCCTATATTTAAAATGCATGGGGTGGAATTGACGGTTTTTTCTTGAAGCCAAATTTCTCATCCCGATAATACCCCTGCATTTCTCTATAATTACTTTATTATATATATTTTTATATCAATTAATATGCGCATATTAATGTGCTAAAAATACTAGTAAAAATAAAGGTAGAATGCTTAGGAGATTGTTGATCTTCAAGCCTTCATCTTCATTTGATCTACTCTATGATCTCTTGGATATCTTTAGGTCTATGAATATTTGAACTTCCAAGGCTCCCTCCAAAATTGATTTAGTTCTCTATTTGTAGATTCGAGTAAAAATCTGATTTTGGACTTGCTCGGGTGACAAACGTATTTTTAACCCTTTATATTTGTCTAATTCGTTTTAGGGGTCAAGTAGTAAAACAAGATTTATAAAATTCGGAAGTCCGACTATCGTTTCAATTGAGCAAAGGTAGTGCATGTACTAGATAATTAGTGATCTGTTTTATCAATTCAATCAAAAAGTGAAATGTGATTCTAAAATTCCCAGTCAGCAAATAATAAATATAAAAAGACTTTCTAATAGAAGAAGTCTTTCGAAATTATTACTTCATCCATTTGTATCACTCTATTCATGCAATGAAATCGTAATATAACATGCCATATTGTATATGAATATAAACCATGTGTGCTTTTGAGTAAGGCGACATCCTCGGATATCACTAAAGCTACACATCTAATACTACGAGTCCCTCCATTAAGGCAAAACTCGAATATTTCTAAAAACTAACACCCCACCATTGCAGGCAATGTCAATAACCAAAACATATTATCATTCATAGCTACCATAGCTACTGTACACATTATCATGCACTAGTCTTTCAAATAAATTTAACGCCCTCACTACGTGCATGTCACCGCTCACGATTATCGATGTTGTAAATAGCATTAACCTACGTATTATCATTCATAGCTACCATAGTTAGTGTCAATCCCACATAAATCTGATTAATCACCTCAAGCCATTGCTAGTGTTGGTCCTTAAACTTGACAATTCATGCAATTCGACATTCAACTAATGCTAACAAATTAACATGAACATATGAATAAGAACATGTAGAATTGAATTGAATCATATAAAAAATAGTAATTCATTCATCGCATGAAATCGAGTTTACACACATGAAAAACGTAGAATCACAAAACAAACCGACTACTCACTACTCATGGCAATACAATACCAAAAAGAAATAAGTGAAAAGAAGTAAAAAATGAAAGAATCGTCGCGAATGGTCGATCGCCTCTCTTCTTTCCTCCTTCGTCGTCTTCTCTTCTTAGTCGTCTTCTCCAAAATCCGCTTCTCTGCCTCCTTAATCCTAGCTAAAAAAAGTTTTTCTTTATAAACTTTCTGGGCTTCTTTTGATAGTTGGATCAATTCGCATGCTTTAGTTGTGAGACCGTGGGATTGATAAGCAAACCCTCAACTTTGTTGACGAGACTCCAGGATAGCTGGTGAAGCATGCACAACACACAAAAACTCTCTTCATCTGTTCATTGCCTGTTTCGTTATAGAACCATGGATAATTTGCTGCCGAAGCATGTATTATCCCGAGACCACTATAATTTTGCTGAAAGGGTGTTTCGATTCGATCAGGAACCCATGGGTTTGTTGTGGAAACTACGGTCTCTTGAGCGACATCATGAGTTCAAAGAGGGAGCTTTTCCTAATTTTGTTGCAGGTTAATGTAAATCAACGTCAGCGCCGTATTCGGCTAAATTAAACCTGAAATATCATGCAAAGTAATCCAATACCGATAAACGTTTGAGAAATTAAATCAAATTCATAAGTAATTGCATAATTTATAAGTCGTAAATTCGACTTATCATCGGGAGAGTAGACTTTTTGCTCGGCTGAGCATGCTTGGGTGTCTTTGGCTTGCTTGAGAGAGCAAAATAGTTGCTCGACCGAGCATGATGCCTTTGAGCACAAAAATTATAAAAATCATAGGTTACTCAGGACGATAAGGTTCTTACTTAGGAGAGTAATGGACTTGTTCGGGAGAGCAAGATTCTTACTCAGGAGAGTAATGTACTTACTCGGGAGAGCAAGATTCTTACTCGGTAGAGCAAGACTCTTCTGCTTGTATAGAATTTTGGTTGATCCTCTACTCGGGAGAGCAAGGATCTTACTCGGGAGAGCAAAAATCTTTGGTTCCTTTTGTGCACTATAAGTCTGATTTTTCTCTTGCGCATAATGGCTCTAAGGTTGTATTTCATGCAAATATCCTTAAATAAGCATGAGAAGTATCAATTCTTTTACGAAACTATCGAAAATAAACAAGAATCAATCGAAAACAAACAAGATTCAATTTTAACTCGTAAAATGTAGTCATCTCTCTTAATAAACCATGTTTTATACTGATTTCGCAGTTTGTTAGTACCTTCTATATCTGAAAGAAATTTCACAATATGAAGTTACTTTACATGAAACCATTCACGCTGAACAAAATGAAGAACTTAGTCAAGTGTTTAGAGGTTGTTGAATGAAGCTATAAAAATGGAACATAAAATAACAGAATTCGGATCCGGTGCTGCGTACAACACTATATAACGGATTGGAAACTATATAGTTTAATTTAAATGTTTACAAAACTACGCAGTTTTACTAAAACCCTAATCAAATTGAACCCTTTCAAAAACGACTTAGTTTTATACCTGTAGTACGTAGTTTCATTCTTATATTATATATTTTGGATCCGCTGGATAGTGTTGTTCGCAGCACAAGATCTCATTTCAGATTAACATAGTACATGATTGCAGTCAATTTCCCTACCATTAGAGGATATAAAGTGCTTATTTGATAATCTTGCTAGTAACATCTCACATACAAATTAGTGTCTTTTAAAAGATGCTCATTTAATGTGTCAATCCTAATTAGCCTATCTAAGAAGATCATAAATGATGCTTGACCAAGTTAGGTTTGCTGCAGAGATCAGGCCAGGTTGGATACTCGAATATAATTTTATAGTCATTTGCAAGATTTTGATTGTAGTATTTGTTTAGAATAGGCTATATTGTCATCATTTAAAAATTCTTTCTCATAAGTTTCTTTTGACACAAAAGTTCAATCATATTAAAATATTAAACGAAGTCAACTAAAGAGAATCTACATTTTACTATTTACTCTATCAAATTTAAAACTCAAGAATATTATTTTATATAATTAGATAAGACAGCAAGGTCTACCAGTACCAGGAAAACAATAATATCATTATGACTGAGGTTTTTACACAATAAAAAACTGTAATGAGATGAATTTATAAAAGAAGAAAAAATGGAATAAAACCTCGAAAAATGGAAATTTCAAAAGAAAATAGGAAAGAAAAATGAAGAAAAATGTTGTGGCCAAACCTACCCCTATTCTCTCTCTACGTTCAGCATTTAAACCACTTCATCTACATCATTATCATCATATATCTCTTCTGTATTCCACCATAATAAATGCTGCCATTGGCACCTTCTTCTCCTCTACGCATTTAATCCTCTTGTCTCAGCTGCTTGCTGCTACTTCCCACCTCCTCCTCCTCCTCCATCTTCATCTTCACCATCTCCAAGAAATGACTCATCGCCTCATATCATATCTACCAGCTGCTTCCCTCGTCTTTCGTCATCTTTGACAAACCAAGTTCTATTAAGATCTGGCCTCCCTCAAAAACCTTATTCATTAATCCAAAGGTACGCTATATCTTTACCTTTCATCAGATGTATATCTCTTTCTTTACACGCATTTTTCTTCTCCTAATTAATCTTGGAACATAGTGAGATATATATATAGAGAGAGAGAGAGTCAGAATTACACCTTAGCCATTAGTGTTTTTCTTTGAGGTTCTTAATTACAATGGTATCAGAACTCAAGCAGTTGGGTTGGGAGAGATCCAGAGTGATGAGATCTTACCCAACTACTTTACTGACTATGGTCGCCGCTAGTTGAAGTCCTTCCGGTGGCTGATCACGTGCCGCACGTGTTGTGTTCATTTTGATGAAGTAACGGGTAGTTACATATAATTAACCTTCTAAATGAAGCTTAATTAATCTGTAACTTCTACCACACGGTCTAGGAATTTGCTTAGGGTTTAAATATTACCAATTTAAGTAATCTTTGGATTCGGATCCGGTGCAGCACAGCTATTTGCTGCGAGGATCAAAACGACATCACTTTGATGTTATTTACTATAACCCTAAGTAGTTTTGGATGAACCCTTTACCAAAACTACGTAGTTTTGAGTCGCTGCAAATAGCTGTTGCAGCACTGGATCTGAATCCGTAATCTTTAGGCTTGAAAACCATTTTTAAGCTCTTAAAACAGTGGCTGATTCGTTAATTGCTTTAAAGTCGATTATTCAAGCAGGGCATCTAGCTAGAGTGAGAAACTAGGGCTACCCACTTCATTCCACCTCTCTCTAAACCTCTGCTGGCCTGCAAATCAAGAACTTAGCTGATCTTGCTTTCTTGATTTTGGGATAGAGTTGGTAATTGTAGCTTTGTTTTGTTTTAGTCAATTATATACAAGGGGATATCATGTATCAGCCAAATCTGTTTGTGGATAATCCTCATCACCATTTGCTGACTGATATCGGGCATATCAAGACACCGTCAGAAAACATTGAACTGGGAAGTTTGAGAGATGAGGATTTCGAGAGCAAATCTGGAACTGAGGCTCAGTCTGGGGATGATCAGGACCCCAATCAAAGACCTAAGAAGAAGCGCTATCACCGCCACACTCAACGTCAGATTCAGGAAATGGAAGCGTAAGATTTGCCCTCAGATTTTACTTGAAATGATCTGTTGCTGAATGCCTGAATTTTATTATCAAGTTTAAATTAAATTGACTGATCTTTATAATTAGTATATATGAACATATGATCACTTTGTGTTCAGTTTCTTCAAAGAGTGCCCTCATCCAGATGATAAGCAAAGGAAGGAGCTAAGCCGTGAGCTGGGATTAGAGCCACTCCAGATCAAGTTTTGGTTCCAAAACAAGCGCACTCAAATGAAGGTATGAACATGATAAAATTATGGCTGTGGAGAGGTTGGAACATTTATTGATTTTTTGGCTCTTTATAAGTTATAATAGGTGTCTGAATCTATAATGACTTGGAAAATGTATATGTGTGATGTTATAAACAAATCATTGATTGTCCATTTATATTTGTAGGGTCAACATGAACGCCATGAGAACTCACAGTTGAGAGCTGATAATGAGAAGCTCCGAGCTGATAACATGAGGTATAAAGAGGCCCTAAGCAATGCTACTTGTCCTAACTGCGGCGGCCCAGCTGCCATTGGTGAGATGTCTTACGACGAGCAACATCTGAGGATTGAAAATGTTCGCTTGAGAGAAGAGGTATTGCTACACATGCACACACTTAGAGTAAATACAACATAAACTCTGGCCATCTGCTCGAATTCTTAATTAAGGCTAACCAATATGAAGTCCATAAATGTGGTAGCAGCTATTTTGTGTTGGTAGTCACACCGGCCGTATTAAATGCTTCTTTGCGACAGATTGAAAGGATTTCAGGTATAGCAGCGAAATATATTGGCAAGCCTTTGGCGACATACCCACACTTGCCATCAGTTGGGGTTGCAAATTTTGGTGCACCGTCGTCAGGCATGGTTGAAGGAGACATGTTTGGAGTTGGAGTGAGTGATCTACTCAGATCAGTCTCTGGACCAACTGAGGCTGATAAGCCGGTCATTATTGAGTTAGCTGTTGCTGCTATGGAGGAGCTTATAAGAATGGCCCTAGCTGGTGACCCTTTATGGATTCCAAGTGCTGATCACTCCAGTGAAATCTTGTGTGAAGATGAGTACCTGAGGACTTTCCCAAGGGGCATTGGTCCAAGGCCTTTGGGACTTAGATCAGAAGCCTCTAGGGAGTCCGCTGTGGTTATCATGAACCACATCAACTTAGTTGAGATCCTGATGGATGTGGTATAAATCTAACTTATCATCATTACATCCTGAATTTCTTGGAGTGTATTCATCAACTTAATTCGTCACTAACCGATTTGGCTGACAATCAGAACCAATGGTCAAGTGTTTTCTGCGGTATCATCTCAAGGGCCATGACACTGGAAGTCCTCTCAACAGGAGTGGCTGGTAACTACAATGGAGCTCTTCAAGTGGTATGGATCATACCCACATTTCCTCACACATATCTCAAATCACTCATGACCTTAATATACCAAAGTTTATGCGGACTCTAATGCAATTAAACAGATGACAGCTGAGTTTCAAGTCCCTTCCCCACTAGTCCCAACTCGTGAAAACTACTTTGTCAGATATTGCAAGCAGCATCAAGACGGGAGTTGGGCTGTGGTGGATGTTTCTCTGGACAGTTTGCGTCCAAGTCCTGTTACAAGGAGTAGAAGAAGGCCATCAGGTTGCCTGATCCAAGAGATGCCTAATGGTTACTCAAAGGTACAAAACTCAGCTTTTCTTCAAAAATCATTTGATGCCGCGATGATGATACATGTCTTTTGCTTTCAGGTGACATGGGTTGAGCATGTGGAGGTTGATGACAGAGGAGTGCATAACATTTACAGGTCACTAGTGGACTCTAGTCTTGCCTTTGGCGCTAAACGCTGGGTGGCAACACTAGACAGGCAATGCGAGCGTCTGGCTAGTCTGATGGCAAGCAATATCAACACTGGAGATGTAGGAGTGATAACAAGGCCTGATGGAAGAAAGAGTATGCTGAAACTAGCTGAGAGAATGGTGGTTAGCTTCTGCGGAGGAGTTGGTGCGTCCACTGCCCACACATGGACAACACTATCAGGGACTAATGCTGATGATGTTCGAGTTATGACCAGGAAGAGCATGGATGACCCTGGTAGGCCTCCAGGCATTGTGCTTAGTGCTGCGACTTCCTTCTGGATCCCAGTTCCACCTAAACGAGTTTTTGATTTCCTCAGAGATGAGAACTCCAGAAATGAGGTACAGTAACTCCCCTGTAGCATAAAATGAACAACCTTGTTTTCTTCAACTATATGCACCTTGAGATTGCACCAGATAAAAAGCATCATGACTGAATATATGCCTTGGTTTCAGTGGGACATACTTTCAAACGGCGGCCTAGTTCAAGAAATGGCACACATTGCAAATGGTCGCGACCCAGGGAACTGCGTCTCACTTTTACGAGTCAATGTAAGTAAATCCCACCCCAAAGACTATTTGCAACAGAAGTCGGAACACAATTGTTTTTGCCCATATCTGACATTTTGTATCATATCTTACCAGAGCGCAAATTCCAGTCAGAGCAACATGCTTATCCTGCAGGAGAGCAGCACCGATGCAACAGGCTCATATGTCGTTTACGCTCCAGTAGACATTGTGGCAATGAATGTAGTTCTAAATGGAGGTGATCCGGACTATGTTGCTCTCCTGCCTTCAGGCTTTGCTATCCTGCCTGATAATGGAGTATCCAACTCGGTTAGCATTGGGCAGCAGCACGGCGTGCTTGAAGTGGGATCTGGTGGCTCGCTGCTCACTGTTGCATTTCAGATATTAGTTGACTCTGTCCCAACTGCTAAACTCTCACTTGGATCAGTGACTACTGTCAACAGCCTGATTAAATGCACAGTTGAGAGGATAAAGGCTGCTCTGTCCTGCGAAAACACTTGATCAGATTTAGATCGAAAGGTACTAAAATACACCATTTTATTAATTTTGAGAATCAAATGACATCTCACACAGCATTTTTACACCTTATATTCTATCCGATTCAGGTACTTCAAAATTTTCCCTTTTTGCGTCACTTTGCAGGGAGAGAAACATGGGCTCAGGAGGCAACTTATCAAAAACCCCAGATCATGAATTTAAGTAAACGAGAGGAAGAAGTCAAGAACGCACCTTACAAAAGTATTGTTACACTGTATTAAAAATGGCCAAGCAGGCATAACTGCAGGCAATTTTCAATCCAGTGTGATGGTAAAATGGGTTCGGGTATTGACTTTGCACCACAATTTTATCTAAGACTATGCAGTAGCCAGTAAAATGGTAAAAAATATTATGAGACCAGAACATTGTTGTAGCTAAGCTTGATGCTATTTGTTAATGGCCTCTATGCCTGCTATGTAATGTGAGAGTGCTAAAGTTAATTGTAATAACTACTCTGGAGTCTGGTTCAACCTAGGCCTTAAGCTTATGTTGATCTATATGTGAAACTACTTGATATTTAAACCGTTGATATAGGTATATTCAGTTCAGTTTTATCAATCTATATACGTCTTGAACATTAAGAATTAAGATAGTAGATACATGTGGTTGAGGAAAAATGTCTTTAAAAGAAAGGTCAGACCTTGCTCATGTGATGTTTCCAGTCTTACCCGCTAGAGAAATGAAGATCAGCTATATAGTTCGTTGTCG